>JAVLSZ010000056.1:105000-142500 GCA_032313775.1 Urocyon cinereoargenteus
AACCCTAACCCGAACCCTAACCCGAACCCGAACCCTAACTCGAACCCTAACCCTAACCCTAACCCGAACCCTAAGCCAAACCCTAACACGAACCCTAACCCTAACCCGAACCCTAACCCGAACCCGAACCCTAACGCTAACCATGACCCTAACCCTAACCCGAACCCTAACCCGAACCCTAACCCGAACCCGAACCCTAACTCGAACCCTAACCCTAACCCTAACCCGAACCCTAAGCCAAACCCTAACCCGAACCCTAACCCTAACCAGAACCCTAACCCGAACCCTAACTCGAACCCTAACCCGAACCCTAACCCTACCCTAACCCGAAACCTAACCCGAACCCGAACCCTAACCCGAAACCTAACCCTAACCCTAACCCGAACCCTAACCCGAACACTAACCCTAACCCTAAACCTAACCCTAACCCGAACCTTACCCAAACCCGAACCCGAACCCTAACCGTAACCCTAAACCTAACCCGAACCCTAACCCGAACCCTAACCCGAAACCTAACACTAACCCTAACCAGAACCGGAACCCGAACCCTGACCCTAACCCTACCCCGAACCCTAACCCTAACCCTAACCCGAACACTAACCCGAAACTTAACCCTAACCCTAACCCTAACCCTAATCCTAACCCGAACCCTAACCAAGCCCTAACCCGAACCCTAGCCCTATCCCTAACCCGAACCCGAACCCTAACCCGAACCCTACCCTAACCCGAACCAGAACCCTAACACTAACCCTAAACCTAACCCTAACCCTAACCCGAACATTAACCGTAACCCTAACCGTAACCCTAACCCTAACCCGAACTCTAACCCTAACCCTAACCCTAACCCGAAACCTAACCCTAACCCGAAACCTAACCCCAACCCTAACCCTAACCCGAACCCGAACCCTAACCCGAACCCTAAACCTAACCCTAATCCGAACACTAACCCTAACCCTAACCCGAACCCTAACGCTAACCCTAACCCTAATCCGAACCCTAACCCTAAAACTAACCCTAACCCTAACCCTAACCCGAACCCTAACCCGAACCCGAACTCTAACCCTAACCCTAACCCTAACCCGAACCCTAACCCGAACCCTAACCCTAACCCTAACCCTAACCCGAACCCTAACGCTAACCCTTAACCCTAACCCGAACCCTAACCCGAACCCTATCCCGAACCCGACCCTAACCCGAACCCTAAACCTAAACCGAACCCTAACACTAACCCGAAACCTAACCCTAACCTGAACCCGAACCCTAACCCTAACCCTAACCGGAATCCTAAACCTAACCCGAACCCTAACCCTAACCCAAACCCTAACCCTAACCCGAACCCTAACCCGAAACCTAACCCGAACCCTAACCCTAACCCGAACCCTAACCTAACCCTAACCCTAACCCTAACCCGAAAACTAACCCTAACCCGAACCCTAACCCGAACCCTGACCCTAACCCTAACCCGAACCCTAACCCTAACCCTACCTCCTAAACCTAACCCTAAACCTAACCCGAACCCTAACCCTAACCGAACCCTAAACCTAACCCGAACCCTAACCCGAACCCTAACCATAACCCGAACCAAAACCCTAACCCTAACCCGAAACCTAACCCTAACCCGAACCCTAACCCTAACACTAACCCTAACCCGAACCCGAACCCTAACACTAACCCGAACCCGAACCCTACCCGAACCCGAAACCTAACCCTAACACTCACCCTAAAACGAACCCGAACCCTAAACCTAACCCTAACACTAACCCTAACCCTAACCAGAACCCTAACCCGAACCCGAAACCTAACCCTAACCCTAACCCTAACCCGAACCCTAACCCTAACCCTAACCGGAATCCTAACCCTAACCCGAACCCTAACCCTAACGCAAACCCTAACCCTAACCCGAACCCTAACCCGAAACCTAACCCGAACCCTAACCCGAACCCGAACCCTAACCCTAACCCTAACCCGAACCCGAACCCTAAACCGAACCCTAACCCTAAACCTAACCCTAAGCCGAACCCTAACCCTAACACTAACCCTAACCCGAACCTGAACCCTAACCCTACCCCGAACCTTAACCCTAACCCTAACACTAACCCTAAACCTAACCCTAACCCGAACCCTAACCCTAACCTTTACCCTAACCCGAAACCTAACCCTAATCCGAACCCTAACCTGAACCCTATACCTAAACGTAACCCGAACCCTAACCCTAACCCTAACCCTAACCCGAACCCTAACCCTAACCCTAACCCTAACCCTAACCCTAACCCTAACCCGAACACTAACCCTAACCCTAACCCTAACCCGAACCCTGACCCTAACCCTAACCCTAACCCTAACCCTAACCCGAAACTGAACCCTAACCATAACCGTAACCGTAACCCGAACCCGAAACCTAACCCTAACCCGAACCCTAACCCTAACACTAACCCTAACCCTAACCCAAACCCTAACCCTAACCTGAACCCTAACCCTAAACCGAACCCTAACCCTAACACTAACCCTAACCCGAACACAAACCCTAACCCTAACCCTAACCTGAACCTTAACCCTAACCTTAACCGGAACCCTAACCCTAACCCTAACCCAAACCCGAACCCTAACCCCTTACCCGAATCCTAACCCTAACCCGAACCCTAACCCGAACCCTAACCCTAACCCGAACCCGAAACCTAACCCTAACCCTAACCCTAACCCGAACCCTAAACCTAACCCTAACCCGAACCCTAACCTGAACCCTAACCCTAACCCTAACCCGAACCCTAAACCTAAACCTAACCCTAACCCGAACCCTAACCCTAACCCTAACCCTAACCCGAACCCTAAACCTAACCCTAAACCGAACCCTAACCCTACCTAACCCTAACCCGAACCCTAAACCTAACCCTAACCCGAACCCTAACCTGAACCCTAACCCTAACCCTAACCCTAACCCTAACCCTATCCCGAACCCGAACCCTAACCTTAACCCTAACCCGAACCCTAACCCTAACCCAAACCCTAACCCTAAACCTAACCCGACCCCAACCCTAAACCTAACCCTAATCCTAAACCTAAACCTAACCCTAACCCGAACCCTAAACCAAACCCTAACCCTAACCCTAACCCTGACCCTAACCCTAACCCGAACCCTAACCTGAACCCTAACCCGAACCCGAACCCTAACTCGAACCCTAATCCTAACCCTAACCCGAACCCTAACCCTAACCCTAACCCGAACCCTAACCCTAACCCTAACCCTAACCAGAACCCTATCCCGAACCCTAACCCGAACGCTAATACGAACCCTAACCCGAACCCTACCCGAACCCTAACCCGAACCCGAACCCTAACCCTAACCCGAAACCTAACCCGAACCCGAACCCTAACCCGAAACCTAACCCTAACCCTAACCCGAACCCTAACCCGAACACTAACACTAACCCTAAAACTAACCCTAACCCGAACCCTAACCCGAACCCTAACCCGAAAACTAACCCTAACCCTAACCGGAACCGTAACCCGAATCCTGACCCTAACCCTACCCCGAAACCTAACCCTAACCCTAACCCGAACCCTAACCCGAACCTTAACCCTAACCCTAACCCTAACCCTAATCCTAACCCGAACCCTAACCCTAACCCTAACCCGAACCATAGCCCTAACCCTAACCCGAACCCTAAACCTAACCCGAACCCTAACCCGAACCCTAACCCGAACACTAACCCTAAACCTAACCCTAACCCTAACCTGAATCCTAACCCTAACCCGAACCCTAACCCTAACCATAACCCTAACCCGAACCCGAACCCTAACCCGAACCCTAACCCTAACCTTAACCCTAACCCTAACCCTAACCCTAACCCGAACCCTAACCCTAACCCTAAACCTAACCCTAACCCGAACCCGATCCCTAACCCTAACCCTAACCCGAACAGTAACCCTAACCCGAACCCTAACCCTAACCCGAAACCTAACCCTAACGCTAACCCTAACCCTAACCCGAACCCAAACCCTAACCCGAACCCTAACCCTAACCCTAATCCTAACCCTAACCCGAACCCTAACCCTATCCCTAACCCTACTCCGAGCCCTAACCCTAACCCTAACAATAACCCGTACCCGAACCCTAACCCTAACCCGAACCCTAACCCTAACCCTAACACTAACCCTAACCCGAACCCTAACCCTAATCCTAACCCTAACCCGAACCCTAACCCGAACCCGAACCCTAACCCTAACCCTAACCCGAACCAGAACCCTAACCCGAACCCTAAACCTAACCCTAACCCTAACCCGAACATTAACGCTAACCCTTAACCCTAACCTGAACACTAACACGAACCCTAACCCGAACCCGAACCCTAACCCTAACACTAACCCTAACCTGAACCCTAATCCGAACCATAACCCTAACCCTAACCCTAACCCGAACCCTAACGCTAACCCTTAACCCTAAACCGAACCCTAACCCGAACCCTAACCCGAACCCTAACCGTAACCCAAACCGAACCCTAACCCTAACCCAAACCCTAACCCTAAACCTAACCCGACCCCAACCCTAAACCTAACCCTAATCCTAAACCTAAACCTAACCCTAACCCGAACCCTAACCCTAACCCTAACCCGAACCCTAAACCTAACCCTAACCCGAACCCTAACCTGAACCCTAACCCTAACCCTAACCCTAACCCTAACCCTAACCCGAAACCGAACCCTAACCTTAACCCTAACCCGAACCCTAACCCTAACCCAAACCCTAACCCTAAACCTAACCCGACCCCAACCCTAAACCTAACCCTAATCCTAAACCTAAACCTAACCCTAACCCGAACCCTAAACCAAACCCTAACCCTAACCCTAACCCTGACCCTAACCCTAACCCGAACCCTAACCTGAACCCTAACCCGAACCCGAACCCTAACTCGAACCCTAATCCTAACCCTAACCCGAACCCTAACCCTAACCCTAACCCGAACCCTAACCCTAACCCTAACCCTAACCAGAACCCTATCCCGAACCCTAACCCGAACGCTAATACGAACCCTAACCCGAACCCTACCCGAACCCTAACCCGAACCCGAACCCTAACCCTAACCCGAACCCTAACCCGAACCCGAACCCTAACCCGAAACCTAACCCTAACCCTAACCCGAACCCTAACCCGAACACTAACACTAACCCTAAAACTAACCCTAACCCGAACCCTAACCCTAACCCGAACCCTAACCCGAAAACTAACCCTAACCCTAACCGGAACCGTAACCCGAATCCTGACCCTAACCCTACCCCGAAACCTAACCATAACCCTAACCCGAACCCTAACCCGAACCTTAACCCTAACCCTAACCCTAACCCTAATCCTAACCCGAACCCTAACCCTAACCCTAACCCGAACCATAGCCCTAACCCTAACCCGAACCCTAACCCTAACCCGAACCCTAACCCGAACCCTAACCCGAACACTAACCCTAAACCTAACCCTAACCCTAACCTGAATCCTAACCCTAACCCGATCCCTAACACTAACCATAACCCTAACCCGAACCCGAACCCTAACCCGAACCCTAACCCTAACCTTAACCCGAACCCGAAACCTAACACTAACCCTAACCCTAACCCTAACCCGAAACCTAACACTAGCCCTAACCCTAACCCTAACCCTAACCCGAAACCTAAACCTAACCCTAACCCTAACCCTAACCCTAACCCTAACCCGAACCCTAACCCTAACCCTAAACCTAACCCTAACCCGAACCCGATCCCTAACCCTAACCCTAAACCGAACAGTAACCCTAACCCGAACCCTAACCCTAACCCGAAACCTAACCCTAACGCTAACCCTAACCCTAACCCGAACCCGAACCCTAACCCGAACCCTAACCCTAACCCTAATCCTAACCCTAACCCGAACCCTAACCCTATCCCTAACCCTACTCCGAGCCCTAACCCTAACCCTAACAATAACCCGTACCCGAACCCTAACCCTAACCCGAACCAGAACCCTAACCCTAACACTAACCCTAACCCGAACCCTAACCCTAATCCTAACCCTAACCCGAACCCTAACCCGAACCCGAACCCTAACCCTAACCCTAACCCGAACCAGAACCCTAACCCGAACCCTAAACCTAACCCTAACCCTAACCCGAACATTAACGCTAACCCTTAACCCTAACCCGAACACTAACACGAACCCTAACCCGAACCCGAACCCTAACCCTAACACTAACCCTAACCTGAACCCTAATCCGAACCATAACCCTAACCCTAACCCTAACCCGAACCCTAACGCTAACCCTTAACCCTAACCCGAAACCTAACCCTAACCCTAACCCTAACCCGAACCCTAACCCTAACCCTAACCGGAATCCTAACCCTAACCCGAACCCTAACCCTAACGCAAACCCTAACCCTAACCCGTACACTAACCCTAAACCTAACCCTAACCCTAACCTGAATCCTAACCCTAAACCGAACCCTAACCCTAACCCTAACCCTAACCGTAACCCGAACCCTAACCCGAACCCTAACCCGAACCCTAACCCTAACCCTAAACCGAACCCTAACAGGAACCCTAACGCTAACCCTACCCCGAACCCTAACCCTAACCCTAACCCGAACCCTAACCCGAACCTTAACCCTAACCCTAACCCTAACCCTAACCCTAACCCGAACCCTAACCCTAACTCTAACCCGAACCCTAGACCTAACCCTAACCCGAACCCGAACCCTAACCCGAACCCTAACCCTAACCTTAACCCGAACCCGAACCCTAACAATAACCCTAACCCTAACCCTAACCCGAAACCTAACACTAGCCCTAACCCTAACCCTAACCCTAAGCCGAAACCTAAACCTAACCCTAACCCTAACCCTAACCCTAACCCGAACCCTAACCCTAACCCTAAACCTAACCCTAACCCGAACCCGAACCCTAACCCTAACCCTAACCCGAACAGTAACCCTAACCCGAACCCTAAACCTAACCCGAAACCTAACCCTAACCCTAACCCTAACCCTAACCCGAACCCGAACCCTAACCCGAACCCTAACCCTAACCCTAACCCTACTCCGAGCCCTAACCCTAACCCTAACAATAACCCGTACCCGACCCTAACCCTAACCCGAACCCTAACCCTAACCCTAACACTAACCCTAACCCGAACTCTAACCCTAATCCTAACCCTAACCCGAACCCTAACCCGAACCCGAACCCTATCCCTAACCCTAACCCGAACCAGAACCCTAACCCGAACCCTAACCCTAACCCTAACCCGAACATTAACGCTAACCCTTAACCCTAACCCGAACACTAACACGAACCCTAACCCGAACCCGAACCCTAACCCTAACACTAACCCTTACCTGAACCCTAATCCGAACCCTAACCCTAACCCTAACCCTAACCCGAACCCTAACGCTAACCCTTAACCCTAACCCGAACCCTAACCCGAACCCTAACCCGAACCCTAACCGTAACCCTAACCCGAACCCTAGCCCTAAACCTAACACGAACCCGAACCCTAACCCTAACCCTTACCCTAACCCTAACACTAACACTAACCCTAACCCTAACCCTAACCCGAACCCTAACCTTAACCCTAACGCGAACCCTAACCCTAACCCGAACCTTAACCCTAACCTAACCCTAACCCCTAACCCTAACTCTAAACCTAACCCTAACCCTAAAACCTAACCCTAAACCTAACCCGAACCCTACCCTAACACGAAACCTAAACCTAACCCTAAACCTAACCCTAACCCTAACCCGAACCCTAACCCTAAACCGAACCCTAAACTTAACCCTAACACGAACCCTAACCCTAACCCAAACCCTAACCCTAACCCTAACCCGAACCCTAACCCTAAACCTAACCCTAATCCTAACCCTAACCCTAACCCTAACCCGAACCCTAACCCGAACCCTAACCCTAACCCTAACCATGACCCTAACCCTAACCCGAACCCTAACCCGAACCCTAACCCGAACCCGAACCCTAACTCGAACCCTAACCCTAACCCTAACCCGAACCCTAAGCCAAACCCTAACACGAACCCTAACCCTAACCCGAACCCTAAACCGAACCCGAACCCTAACGCTAACCATGACCCTAACCCTAACCCGAACCCTAACCCGAACCCTAACCCGAACCCGAACCCTAACTCGAACCCTAACCCTAACCCTAACCCGAACCCTAAGCCAAACCCTAACCCGAACCCTAACCCTAACCAGAACCCTAACCCGAACCCTAACTCGAACCCTAACCCGAACCCTAACCCTACCCTAACCCGAAACCTAACCCGAACCCGAACCCTAACCCGAAACCTAACCCTAACCCTAACCCGAACCCTAACCCGAACACTAACCCTAACCCTAAACCTAACCCTAACCCGAACCTTACCCAAACCCGAACCCGAACCCTAACCGTAACCCTAAACCTAACCCGAACCCTAACCCGAACCCTAACCCGAAACCTAACACTAACCCTAACCGGAACCGGAACCCGAACCCTGACCCTAACCCTACCCCGAACCCTAACCCTAACCCTAACCCGAACACTAACCCGAAACTTAACCCTAACCCTAACCCTAACCCTAATCCTAACCCGAACCCTAACCAAGCCCTAACCCGAACCCTAGCCCTATCCCTAACCCGAACCCGAACCCTAACCCGAACCCTACCCTAACCCGAACCAGAACCCTAACACTAACCCTAAACCTAACCCTAACCCTAACCCGAACATTAACCGTAACCCTAACCGTAACCCTAACCCTAACCCGAACTCTAACCCTAACCCTAACCCTAATCCGAACCCTAACCCTAAAACTAACCCTAACCCTAACCCTAACCCGAACCCTAACCCGAACCCGAACTCTAACCCTAACCCTAACCCTAACCCGAACCCTAACCCGAACCCTAACCCTAACCCTAACCCTAACCCGAACCCTAACGCTAACCCTTAACCCTAACCCGAACCCTAACCCGAACCCTATCCCGAACCCGACCCTAACCCGAACCCTAAACCTAAACCGAACCCTAACACTAACCCGAAACCTAACCCTAACCTGAACCCGAACCCTAACCCTAACCCTAACCGGAATCCTAAACCTAACCCGAACCCTAACCCTAACCCAAACCCTAACCCTAACCCGAACCCTAACCCGAAACCTAACCCGAACCCTAACCCTAACCCGAACCCTAACCTAACCCTAACCCTAACCCTAACCCGAAAACTAACCCTAACCCGAACCCTAACCCGAACCCTGACCCTAACCCTAACCCTAACCCGAACCCTAACCCTAACCCTACCTCCTAAACCTAACCCTAAACCTAACCCGAACCCTAACCCTAACCGAACCCTAAACCTAACCCGAACCCTAACCCGAACCCTAACCATAACCCGAACCAAAACCCTAACCCTAACCCGAAACCTAACCCTAACCCGAACCCTAACCCTAACACTAACCCTAACCCGAACCCGAACCCTAACACTAACCCGAACCCGAACCCTACCCGAACCCGAAACCTAACCCTAACACTCACCCTAAAACGAACCCGAACCCTAAACCTAACCCTAACACTAACCCTAACCCTAACCAGAACCCTAACCCGAACCCGAAACCTAACCCTAACCCTAACCCTAACCCGAACCCTAACCCTAACCCTAACCGGAATCCTAACCCTAACCCGAACCCTAACCCTAACGCAAACCCTAACCCTAACCCGAACCCTAACCCGAAACCTAACCCGAACCCTAACCCGAACCCGAACCCTAACCCTAACCCTAACCCGAACCCTAAACCGAACCCTAACCCTAAACCTAACCCTAAGCCGAACCCTAACTCTAACCCTAACCCTAACCCGAACCTGAACCCTAACCCTACCCCGAACCTTAACCCTAACCCTAACACTAACCCTAAACCTAACCCTAACCCGAACCCTAACCCTAACCTTTACCCTAACCCGAAACCTAACCCTAATCCGAACCCTAACCTGAACCCTATACCTAAACGTAACCCGAACCCTAACCCTAACCCTAACCCTAACCCGAACCCTAACCCTAACCCTAACCCTAACCCTAACCCTAACCCGAACACTAACCCTAACCCTAACCCTAACCCGAACCCTGACCCTAACCCTAACCCTAACCCTAACCCTAACCCGAAACTGAACCCTAACCATAACCGTAACCGTAACCCGAACCCGAAACCTAACCCTAACCCGAACCCTAACCCTAACACTAACCCTAACCCTAACCCAAACCCTAACCCTAACCTGAACCCTAACCCTAAACCGAACCCTAACCCTAACACTAACCCTAACCCGAACACAAACCCTAACCCTAACCCTAACCTGAACCTTAACCCTAACCTTAACCGGAACCCTAACCCTAACCCTAACCAAAACCCGAACCCTAACCCCTTACCCGAATCCTAACCCTAACCCGAACCCTAACCCGAACCCTAACCCTAACCCGAACCCGAAACCTAACCCTAACCCTAACCCTAACCCGAACCCTAACCCTAACCCTAACCCGAACCCTAACCTGAACCCTAACCCTAACCCTAACCCGAACCCTAAACCTAAACCTAACCCTAACCCGAACCCTAACCCTAACCCTAACCCTAACCCGAACCCTAAACCTAACCCTAAACCGAACCCTAACCCTACCTAACCCTAACCCGAACCCTAAACCTAACCCTAACCCGAACCCTAACCTGAACCCTAACCCTAACCCTAACCCTAACCCTAACCCTAACCCGAACCCGAACCCTAACCTTAACCCTAACCCGAACCCTAACCCTAACCCAAACCCTAACCCTAAACCTAACCCGACCCCAACCCTAAACCTAACCCTAATCCTAAACCTAAACCTAACCCTAACCCGAACCCTAAACCAAACCCTAACCCTAACCCTAACCCTGACCCTAACCCTAACCCGAACCCTAACCTGAACCCTAACCCGAACCCGAACCCTAACTCGAACCCTAATCCTAACCCTAACCCGAACCCTAACCCTAACCCTAACCCGAACCCTAACCCTAACCCTAACCCTAACCAGAACCCTATCCCGAACCCTAACCCGAACGCTAATACGAACCCTAACCCGAACCCTACCCGAACCCTAACCCGAACCCGAACCCTAACCCTAACCCGAAACCTAACCCGAACCCGAACCCTAACCCGAAACCTAACCCTAACCCTAACCCGAACCCTAACCCGAACACTAACACTAACCCTAAAACTAACCCTAACCCGAACCCTAACCCGAACCCTAACCCGAAAACTAACCCTAACCCTAACCGGAACCGTAACCCGAATCCTGACCCTAACCCTACCCCGAAACCTAACCCTAACCCTAACCCGAACCCTAACCCGAACCTTAACCCTAAACCTAACCCTAACCCTAATCCTAACCCGAACCCTAACCCTAACCCTAACCCGAACCATAGCCCTAACCCTAACCCGAACCCTAAACCTAACCCGAACCCTAACCCGAACCCTAACCCGAACACTAACCCTAAACCTAACCCTAACCCTAACCTGAATCCTAACCCTAACCCGAACCCTAACCCTAACCATAACCCTAACCCGAACCCGAACCCTAACCCGAACCCTAACCCTAACCTTAACCCTAACCCTAACCCTAACCCTAACCCGAACCCTAACCCTAACCCTAAACCTAACCCTAACCCGAACCCGATCCCTAACCCTAACCCTAACCCGAACAGTAACCCTAACCCGAACCCTAACCCTAACCCGAAACCTAACCCTAACGCTAACCCTAACCCTAACCCGAACCCAAACCCTAACCCGAACCCTAACCCTAACCCTAATCCTAACCCTAACCCGAACCCTAACCCTAACCCTAACAATAACCCGTACCCGAACCCTAACCCTAACCCGAACCCTAACCCTAACCCTAACACTAACCCTAACCCGAACCCTAACCCTAATCCTAACCCTAACCCGAACCCTAACCCGAACCCGAACCCTAACCCTAACCCTAACCCGAACCAGAACCCTAACCCGAACCCTAAACCTAACCATAACCCTAACCCGAACATTAACGCTAACCCTTAACCCTAACCTGAACACTAACACGAACCCTAACCCGAACCCGAACCCTAACCCTAACACTAACCCTAACCTGAACCCTAATCCGAACCATAACCCTAACCCTAACCCTAACCCGAACCCTAACGCTAACCCTTAACCCTAACCCGAACCCTAACCCGAACCCTAACCCGAACCCTAACCGTAACCCAAACCGAACCCTAACCCTAACCCAAACCCTAACCCTAAACCTAACCCGACCCCAACCCTAAACCTAACCCTAATCCTAAACCTAAACCTAACCCTAACCCGAACCCTAACCCTAACCCTAACCCTAACCCGAACCCTAAACCTAACCCTAACCCGAACCCTAACCTGAACCCTAACCCTAACCCTAACCCTAACCCTAACCCTAACCCGAAACCGAACCCTAACCTTAACCCTAACCCGAACCCTAACCCTAACCCAAACCCTAACCCTAAACCTAACCCGACCCCAACCCTAAACCTAACCCTAATCCTAAACCTAAACCTAACCCTAACCCGAACCCTAAACCAAACCCTAACCCTAACCCTAACCCTGACCCTAACCCTAACCCGAACCCTAACCTGAACCCTAACCCTAACCCTAACCCTAACCAGAACCCTATCCCGAACCCTAACCCGAACGCTAATACGAACCCTAACCCGAACCCTACCCGAACCCTAACCCGAACCCGAACCCTAACCCTAACCCGAACCCTAACCCGAACCCGAACCCTAACCCGAAACCTAACCCTAACCCTAACCCGAACCCTAACCCTAACCCTAACCCGAACCCGAACCCTAACCCGAAACCTAACCCTAACCCTAACCCGAACCCTAACCCGAACACTAACACTAACCCTAAAACTAACCCTAACCCGAACCCTAACCCGAACCCTAACCCGAAAACTAACCCTAACCCTAACCGGAACCGTAACCCGAATCCTGACCCTAACCCTACCCCGAAACCTAACCCTAACCCTAACCCGAACCCTAACCCGAACCTTAACCCTAACCCTAACCCTAACCCTAATCCTAATCCTAACCCGAACCCTAACCCTAACCCTAACCCGAACCATAGCCCTAACCCTAACCCGAACCCTAACCCTAACCCGAACCCTAACCCGAACCCTAACCCGAACACTAACCCTAAACCTAACCCTAACCCTAACCTGAATCCTAACCCTAACCCGAACCCTAACACTAACCATAACCCTAACCCGAACCTGAACCCTAACCCGAACCCTAACCCTAACCTTAACCCGAACCCGAAACCTAACACTAACCCTAACCCTAACCCTAACCCGAAACCTAACACTAGCCCTAACCCTAACCCTAACCCTAACCCGAAACCTAAACCTAACCCTAACCCTAACCCTAACCCTAACCCTAACCCGAACCCTAACCCTAACCCTAAACCTAACCCTAACCCGAACCCGATCCCTAAACCTAACCCTAAACCGAACAGTAACCCTAACCCGAACCCTAACCCTAACCCGAAACCTAACCCTAACGCTAACCCTAACCCTAACCCGAACCCGAACCCTAACCCGAACCCTAACCCTAACCCTAATCCTAACCCTAACCCGAACCCTAACCCTATCCCTAACCCTACTCCGAGCCCTAACCCTAACCCTAACAATAACCCGTACCCGAACCCTAACCCTAACCCGAACCAGAACCCTAACCCTAACACTAACCCTAACCCGAACCCTAACCCTAATCCTAACCCTAACCCGAACCCTAACCCGAACCCGAACCCTAACCCTAACCCTAACCCGAACCAGAACCCTAACCCGAACCCTAAACCTAACCCTAACCCTAACCCGAACATTAACGCTAACCCTTAACCCTAACCCGAACACTAACACGAACCCTAACCCGAACCCGAACCCTAACCCTAACACTAACCCTAACCTGAACCCTAATCCGAACCATAACCCTAACCCTAACCCGAACCCTAACGCTAACCCTTAACCCTAACCCGAACCCTAACCCGAATCCTAACCCGAACCCTAACCGTAACCCTAACCCGAACCCTACCCTAAACCTAACACGAACCCGAACCCTAACCCTAACCCTTACCCTAACCCTAACACTAACACTAACCCTAACCCGAACCCTAACCCGAACCCTAACCTTAACCCTAACGCGAACCCTAACCCTAACCCGAACCTTAAACCTAACCTAACCTTAACCCCTACACCTAACTCTAAACCTAACCCTAACCCTAAAACCTAACCCTAAACCTAACCCGAACCCTACCCTAACACGAAACCTAAACCTAACCCTAAACCTAACCCTAACCCTAACCCGAACCCTAACCCTAACCCGAACCCTAACATTAACCCTAACACGAACCCTAACCCTAACCCAAACCCTAACCCTAACCCTAACCCGAACCCTAACCCTAAACCTAACTCTAATCCTAACCCTAACCCTAACCCTAACCCGAACCCTATCCCGAACCCTAACCCTAACCCTAACCATGACCCTAACCCTAATCCGAACCCTAACCCGAACCCTAACCCGAACCCGAACCCTAACTCGAACCCTAACCCTAACCCTAACCCGAACCCTAAGCCAAACCCTAACCCGAACCCTAACCCTAACCAGAACCCTAACCCGAACCCTAACTCGAACCCTAACCCGAACCCTAACCCTAACCCGAAACCTAACCCGAACCCGAACCCTAACCCGAAACCTAACCCTAACCCTAACCCGAACCCTAACCCGAACACTAACCCTAACCCTAAACCTAACCCTAACCCGAACCCTACCCAAACCCGAACCCAAACCCTAACCGTAACCCTAACCCTAACCCGAACCCTAACCCGAACCCTAACCCGAAACCTAACCCTAACCCTAACCGGAACCGGAACCCGAACCCTGAACCTAACCCTACCCCGAACCCTAACCCTAAACCTAACCCGAACCCTAACCTGAACCTTAACCCTAACCCTAACCCTAATCCTAACCCGAACCCTAACCAAGCCCTAACCCGAACCCTAGCCCTAACCCTAACCCGAACCCGAACCCTAACCCGAACCCTAACCCTAACCCGAACCTGAACCCTAACACTAACCCTAAACCTAACCCTAACCCTAACCCGAACATTAACCGTAACCCTAACACTAACCCTAACCCTAACCCGAACTCTAACCCTAACCCTAACCCTAACCCTAACCCGAAACCTAACCCTAACCCGAAACCTAACACTAACCCTAACCCTAACCCGAACCCGAACCCTAACCCGAACCCTAAACCTAACCCTAATCCGAACACTAACCCTAACCCTAACCCGAACCCTAACGCTAACCCTAACCCTAATCCGAACCCTAACCCTAAACCTAAACCTAACCCTAACCCTAACCCGAACCCTAACCCGAACCCGAACCCTAACCCTAACCCTAACCCTAACCCGAACCCTAACGCTAACCCTTAACCCTAACCCGAACCCTAACCCGAACCCTATCCCGAACCCGAACCCTAACCCGAACCCTAAACCTAACCCGAACCCTAACACTAACCCGAAACCTAAACTTAACCTGAACCCGAACCCTAACCCTAACCCTAACCGGAATCCTAACCTTAACCCGATCCCTAACCCTAAACCAAAACCTAACCCTAACCCGAACCCTAACCCGTAACCTAACCGGAACCCTAACCCTAACCCGAACCCTAACCCTAACCCTGACCCGAACCCTAACCCTAACCCTAAACCTAACCCTAACCCGAACCCGAACCCTAACCCTAACCCTAACCCGAACACTAACCCTAACCCGAACCCTAACCCTAACCCTTACCGGAACCCTAATCCTAACCCTAACCCGAACCCTAACCCGAACCCGAAACCTAACCCTAACCCTAACCCGAACCAGAACCCTAACCTGAACCCTAACCCTAACCCTAACCCTAACCCGAACATTAACGCTAACCCTTAACCCTAACCCGAACACTAACAGGAACCCTAACCCGAACCCGAACCCTAACCCTAACACTAACCCTAACCTGAACCCTAATCCGAACCCTAACCCTAACCCTAACCCTAACCCGAACCCTAACGCTAACCCTTAACCCTAACCCGAACCCTAACCCGAACCCTTACCGTAACCCTAACCCGAACCCTAGCCCTAAACCTAACACGAACCCGAACCCTAACCCTAACCCTTACCCTAACCCTAACACTAACACTAACCCTAACCCTAACCCTAACCCGAACCCTAACCTTAACCCTAACGCGAACCCTAACCCTAACCCGAACCTTAACCCTAACCTAACCCTAACCCCTAACCCTAACTCTAAACCTAACCCTAACCCTAAAACCTAACCCTAAACCTAACCCGAACCCAAACCTAACACGAAACCGAAACCTAACCCTAAACCTAACCCTAACCCTAACCCGAACCCTAACCCTAACCCGAACCCTAACCTTAACCCTAACACGAACCCTAACCCTAACCCAAACCCTAACCCTAACCCTAACCCGAACCCTAACCCTAAACCTAACCCTAATCCTAACCCTAACCCTAACCCTAACCCGAACCCTAACCCGAACCCTAACCCTAACCCTAACCATGACCCTAACCCTAACCCGAACCCTAACCCGAACCCTAACCCGAACCCGAACCCTAACTCGAACCCTAACCCTAACCCTAACCCGAACCCTAAGCCAAACCCTAACCCGAACCCTAACCCTAACCAGAACCCTAACCCGAACCCTAACTCGAAACCTAACCCGAACCCTAACCCTAACCCGAAACCTAACCCGAACCCGAACCCTAAACCGAAACCTAACCCTAACCCTAACCCGAACCCTAACCCGAACACTAACCCTAACCCTAAACCTAATCCTAACCCGAACCCTACCCAAACCCGAACCCGAACCCTAACCGTAACCCTAACCCTAACCCGAACCCTAACCCGAACCCTAACCCGAAACCTAACCCTAACCCTAACCGGAACCGGAACCCGAACCCTGACCCTAACCCTACCCCGAACCCTAACCCTAACCCTAACCCGAACCCTAACCCGAACCTTAACCCTAACCCTAACCCTAATCCTAACCCGAACCCTAACCAAGCCCTAACCCGAACCCTAGCCCTAACCCTAACCCGAACCCGAACCCTAACCCGAACCCTAACCCTAACCCGAACCGGAACCCTAACACTAACCCTAAACCTAACCCTAACCCTAACCCGAACATTAACCGTAACCCTAACCCTAACCCTAACCCTAACCCTAACCCGAACTCTAACCCTAACCCTAACCCTAACCCTAACCCGAAACCTAACCCTAACCCGAAACCTAACCCTAACCCTAACCCTAACCCGAACCCGAACCCTAACCCAAACCCTAAACCTAACTCTAATCCGAACACTAACCCTAACCCTAACCCGAACCCTAACGCTAACCCTAACCCTAATCCGAACCCTAACCCTAAACCTAACCCTAACCCTAACCCTAACCCGAACCCTAACCCGAACCCGAACCCTAACCCTAACCCTAACCCTAACCCGAACCCTAACCCGAACCCTAACCCTAACCCTAACCCTAACCCGAAACCTAACGCTAACCCTTAACCCTAACCCGAACCCTAACCCGAACCCTATCCCGAACCCGAACCCTAACACGAACCCTAAACCTACCCCGAACCCTAACACTAACCCGAAACCTAACCCTAACCTGAACCCGAACACTAACCCTAACCCTAACCGGAATCCTAAACCTAACCCGAACCCTAACCCTAACCCAAACCCTAACCCTAACCCGAACCCTAACCCGAAACCTAACCCGAACCCTAACCCTAACCCGAACCCTAACCTAACCCTAACCCTAAGCCTAACCCGAAAACTAACCCTAACCCGAACCCTAAACCGAACCCTGACCCTAACCCTAACCCTAACCCGAACCCTAACCCTAACCCTACCTCCTAAACCTAACCCTAAACCTAACCCGAACCCTAACCCTAAACGAACCCTAACCTAACCCGAACCCTAACCCGAACCCTAAGCATAACCCGAACCAGAACAGTACCCCTAACCCGAAACCTAACCCTAACCCGAACCCTAACACTAACACTAACCCTAACCCGAACCCGACCCCTAACACTAACCCGAACCCGAACCCTACCCGAACCCGAAACCTAACACTAACACTCACCCTAAACCGAACCCGAACCCTAAACCTAACCCTAACACTAACCCTAACCCTAACCCGAACCCTAACCCTAACCAGAACCCTAACACTAACCCGAACCCTAACCCTAACCCGAACCCGAACCCTAACCCTAACCCTAACCGGAATCCTAACCCTAACCCGAATCCTAACCCTAACCCAAACCCTAACCCTAACCCGAAACCTAACCCGAAACCTAACCCGAACCCTAACCCGAACCCGAACCCTAACCCTAACCCTAACCCGAACCCGAACCCTAAACCGAACCCTAACCCTAAAACTAACCCTAAGCCGAACCCTAACCCTAACCCTAACCCTAACCCGAACCTGAACCCTAACCCTACCCCGAACCTTAAACCTAACCCTAACACTAACCCTAAACCTAACCCTAACCCGAACCCTAACCCTAACCCTTACCATAACCCGAAACCTAACCCTAATCCGAACCCTAACCTGAACCCTAAACCTAAACCTAACCCGAACCCTAACCCTAACCCTAACCCTAACCCGAACCCTAACCCTACCCCTAACCCTAACCCTAACCCTAACCCTAAACCGAACACTAACCCTAACCCTAACCCTAACCCGAACCCTGACCCTAACCCTAACCCTAACCCTAACCCTAACCCGAAACTGAACCCTAACCATAACCCTAACCGTAACCCGAAACCGACCCCTAACCCTAACCAGAACCCTAACCCTAACCCGAACCATAACCCTAACCCTAACCCTAACCCGAACCCGAACCCTAACCCTAACCCGAACCCTAAACCTAACCCGAATCCTAACCCTAACACTAACCCTAACCCGAACCCGAACCCTAACCCTAACCCTAACCCTAACCCGAATGGTAACCCTAACCCTAACCCCTAACCCTAACCCTAACCCTAACCCGAACCTGAACCCAAACCCTAACCCTAACCCGAACCCGAACCCTAACACGAACCCTACCCCCAACCTTAATCCGAACTCTAACCCGAACCCTAACCCTAACACGAACCCTAACCCTAACCGGAACCCTAACCCTAACCCTAACCCTAACCCGAACCCTAACCCTAACCTTAACCCGTACTCTAACCCTAACGCGAACCTGAACCATAACACCTTACCCGAATCCTAACCCTAACCCGAACCCTAACCCGAACCCGAACCCTAACCTTAACCCGAACCCTAACCCTAACCCGAAACCTAACCCAAACTCTAACCCTATCCCGAACCTTAACCCTAACTCTAACCCAAACCTTAACCCTAACCCTAACCCTAAACCTAAACCTAACCCTAACCCGAACCCTAACCCTAACCCTAACCCTAACCCTAACCCGAAACCTAACCCTAACCTAATCCTAACCCGAACCCTAACCTGAACCCTAACCCTAACCCGAACCCTAACCCTAACCCTAACCGTAACCCAAACACTAACCCGAACCCTAACCCTAACCCTCACCCGAACCCTAACCCTAACCCTAACCCTAACCCTAACCCGAACGGTAACACTAACCCTAACCCCTAACCCTAACCCTAAACCTAACCCTAACCCGAACTCTAACCCTAACCCTATCCCTAACCCTAACCCGAACCCGAACCCTAACCCGAACCCTACACCTAACCCTATCCGAAACCTAACCCTAACCCTAACCCTAACCCTAACCCGAACTCGAACCCTAACCCTAACCCGAACCCTAACCCTTACCCTAACCCTAACCCTAACCCGAAACCTAACCCGAACCCTAACCCTAACCCTAACCCGAACCCTAACCCTAACACTTACCCTAACCCTTACCCGAACCCTAACCCTAACCTTAACCGGAACCTTAACCCTAACCCAAACTGAACCCGAACACTAAACCCTTACCCGAATCATAACCCTAACCCGAAACCTAACCCAAACACTAACCCTAACCCTAAACCCTAACCCTTACCCTAACCCTAACCCTAACCCGAACCCTAACCCGAACCCTAACCCTAACCCTAACCCTAACCCGAACCCGAACCCTAACCCTAACCCGAACCCGAACTCGAACCCTAACCCTAACCCGAACCCTAACCCTAACCCGAACCCTAACCCTAACCCTAACCCTATCCCGAACGCTAAACCTAACCCTAACCCGACCCCTAACGCGAACCCTAACCCTAACCCGAACCCTAACCCTTACTCGAACCTTAACCTGAACCCTAACCCTAACCCTAACCCGACCCTAACCCTAACCCTAACCCTAACCCTAACCCTAACCCGAACCCTAACCATGACCCTAAATGAACCCTAATCCGAACCCTAACCCTAACCCTAACCCTAACACTAACACTAACACTAACCCCTAACCCTAACCCGAAACCTAACCCTAACCCTAACCCGAACCCGAACCCTAACCCCTAACCCTAACCCGAACCCGAACCCTAAACCTAACCCTAACCCTAACCCTAACCCGAACCCGAACCCGAAACCTAACCCTAACCCGAACCCTAACCCTAACCCTAACCTAAACCCGAACCCTAACACTAACCCTAACCGGAACTCTAACCCTAACCCGAACCCTAACCCTAAACGAAACCCTAACCCTAACCCGAAACCTAACCCGAACCCTAACCCGAACCCTAACCCGAACCCTAACCCAAACCCTACCCCTAACCCTAACCCGAACCCTGACCCTAACCCTAACCGTAACCCTAAAACTAACCCGAAACCGAAATCTAACCCTAACCCTAACCGTAACCCGAACCCGAAACCTAACCCTGACCCGAACCCTAACCCTAACACTAACCCTAACCCTAACCCGAACCCTAACCCAAACCCGAACCATTACCCTAAACCGAAACCTAAACCAAACTCTAACCCGAACCCTAACCCGAACTCTAACCCTAACACTAACCCTAACCCGAACCCGAACCCTAACCCTAACCCTAACCCGAACCCTAACCGTAACCTTAACCGGAACCCTAACCCTAACCCGAACCCGAACCCTAACCCTAACCCTAACCCGAACCCTAACACTAACCCGAATCCTAACCCTAAACCTAACCCGAAACCTAACCCTAACCCTAACCCTAACCCTAACCCTAACCCGAACCCTAACCCTAAACCTATCCTGAACCCTAACCCTAACCCTAAACCTAACCCTAACCCGAACGGTAACCCTAACCCTAACCCCTACCCTAACACTAACCCTAACCCTAACCCGAACACTAACCCTAACCCTAACCCTAAACCTAACCCGAACCCGAACCCTAACCCGAACCCTACCCCTAACCCTAATCCGAACCCTAACCCTAAACATAACCCGAACGGTAACCCTAACCCTAACCCCTAACCGTAACCCTAACCCTAACCCTAACCCTAAACCTAACCCGAACCCGACCCCTAACCCTAACCAGAACCCTAACCCTAACCCGAACCATAACCCTAACCCTAACCCTAACCCGAACCCGAACCCTAACCCTAACCCGAACCCTAACCCTAACCCGAATCCTAACCCTAACACTAACCCTAACCCGAACCCGAACCCTAACCCTAACCCTAACCCTAACCCGAATGGTAACCCTAACCCTAACCCCTAACCCTAACCCTAACCCTAACCCGAACCTGAACCCAAACCCTAACCCTAACCCGAACCCGAACCCTAACACGAACCCTACCCCTAACCTTAATCCGAACTCTAACCCGAACCCTAACCCTAACACGAACCCTAACCCTAACCGGAACCCTAACCCTAAACCTAACCCTAACCCGAACCCTAACCCTAACCTTAACCCGTACTCTAACCCTAACCCGAACCCGAACCATAACACCTTACCCGAATCCTAACACTAACCCGAACCCTAACCCGAACCCGAACCCTAACCCTAACCCGAACCCTAACCCTAACCCGAAACCTAACCCAAACTCTAACCCTATCCCGAACCTTAACCCTAACTCTAACCCAATCCTTAACCCTAACCCTAAGCCTAAACCTAAACCTAACCCTAACCCGAACCCTAACCCTAACCCTAACCCTAACCCTAACCCGAAACCTAACCCTAACCTAATCCTAACCCGAACCCTAACCTGAACCCTAACCCGAACCCGAACCCTAACCCTAACCCTAACCGTAACCCAAACACTAACCCGAACCCTAACCCTAACCCTCACCCGAACCCTAACCCTATCCCTAACCCTAACCCTAACCCGAACGGTAACACTAACCCTAACCCCTAACCCTAACCCTAAACCTAACCCTAACCCGAACTCTAACCCTAACCCTATCCCTAACCCTAACCCGAACCCGAACCCTAAACCGAACCCTACCCCTAACCCTATCCGAAACCTAACCCTAACCCTAACCCTAACCCTAACCCGAACTCGAACCCTAACCCTAACCCGAACCCTAACCCTTACCCTAACCCTAACCCTAACCCGAAACCTAACCCGAACCCTAACCCTAACCCTAACCCGAACCCTAACCCTAACACTTACCCTAACCCTTACCCGAACCCTAACCCTAACCTTAACCGGAACCTTAACCCTAACCCAAACTGAACCCGAACCCTAAACCCTTACCCGAATCATAACCCTAACCCGAAACCTAACCCAAACACTAACCCTAACCCTAAACCCTAACCCTTACCCTAACCCTAACCCTAACCCGAACCCTAACCCGAACCCTAACCCTAACCCTAACCCTAACCCGAACCCGAACCCTAACCCTAACCCGAACCCGAACTCGAACCCTAACCCTAACCCGAACCCTAACCCTAACCCGAACCCTAACCCTAACCCTAACCCTATCCCGAACGCTAAACCTAACCCTAACCCGACCCCTAACGCGAACCCTAACCCTAACCCGAACCCTAACCCTTACTCGAACCTTAACCTGAACCCTAACCCTAACCCTAACCCGACCCTAACCCTAACCCTAATCCTAACCCTAACCCTAACCCGAACCCTAACCATGACCCTAAATGAACCCTAATCCGAACCCTAACCCTAACCCTAACCCTAACACTAACACTAACACTAACCCCTAACCCTAACCCGAAACCTAACCCTAACCCTAACCCGAACCCGAACCCTAACCCCTAACCCTAACCCGAACCCGAACCCTAAACCTAACCCTAACCCTAACCCTAACCCGAACCCGAACCCGAACCCTAACCCTAACCCTAACCCGAACCCTAACCCTTACCCTAACCCTAACCCTAACCCGAAACCTAACCCGAACCCTAACCCTAACCCTAACCCGAACCCTAACCCTAACACTTACCCTAACCCTTACCCGAACCCTAACCCTAACCTTAACCGGAACCTTAACCCTAACCCAAACTGAACCCGAACCCTAAACCCTTACCCGAATCATAACCCTAACCCGAAACCTAACCCAAACACTAACCCTAACCCTAAACACTAACCCTTACCCTAACCCTAACCCTAACACGAACCCTAACCCGAACCCTAACCCTAACCCTAACCCGAACCCGAACCCTAACCCTAACCCGAACCCGAACTCGAACCCTAACCCTAACCCGAACCCTAACCCTAACCCGAACCCTAACCCTAACCCTAACCCTATCCCGAACGCTAAACCTAACCCTAACCCGACCCCTAACGCGAACCCTAACCCTAACCCGAACCCTAACCCTTACTCGAACCTTAACCTGAACCCTAACCCTAACCCTAACCCGACCCTAACCCTAACCCTAATCCTAACCCTAACCCTAACCCGAACCCTAACCATGACCCTAAATGAACCCTAATCCGAACCCTAACCCTAACCCTAACCCTAACACTAACACTAACACTAACCCCTAACCCTAACCCGAAACCTAAACCTAACCCTAACCCGAACCCGAACCCTAACCCCTAACCCTAACCCGAACCCGAACCCTAAACCTAACCCTAACCCTAAACCTAACCCGAACCCGAACCCGAACCCTAACCCTAACCCGAACCCTAACCCTAACCCTAACCTGAACCCGAACCCTAACACTAACCCTAACCGGAACCCTAACCCTAACCCGAACCCTAACCCTAAACGAAACCCTAACCCTAACCCGAAACCTAACCCGAACCCTAACCCGAACCCTAACCCGAACCCTAACCCGAACCCTACCCCTAACCCTAATCCGAACCCTAACCCTAAACCTAACCCTAACCCTAAACCGAACCTTAACCCTAACCCGAACCCTAACCCTAATCCTAAACCTAATCCTAACCCTAACACGAACCCTAACCCGAACACTAAACCTAACCCTAACCCGAACCCTAACCCTAACCCTAACCCTAACCCTAAACCGAACCCTACACCTAACCTTAACCGGAACCCTAACACTAACCCTAACACGAACCCGAACCCTAACCCCTTACCCGAATCCTAACCCTAAACCGAACACTAACCCGAACCCTAACCATAACCCTAAACCCGAACCCGAACCCTAACCCTAACCCTAACCCTAAACCGAACCCTAAACCGAACCCTAACCCGAACCCTAACCCTAACCCGAACCCGAAACCGAACCCTAACCCGGAACCGAACCCTAACACTAACCCTAACCCGAACCCTAATCCGAACCCTAACCCTAATCTTAACACTAATCCTTACCCTAACCCGAAACAGAAACCTAACCCTAACCCTAACACGGACCCTAACCCTAACCCGAACCCTAACCCCTAACCCTAACCCTAACCCTAACCCTAACCCTAACCCGAATCCTAACCGTAACCCTACCTCCTAAACCTAACCCTAACCCTAACCCGAACCCTAACCCGAACCCTAACCCTAACCCGAACCCTAACACTAAGCCGAACCCTAACCCAAACCCTAATCCTAACCATAACCCTAACCCTAACCCGAACCCTAACCCTAACCCGAACCCTAACCCTAACCCTAACCCGAACCCTAACCCGAACACTAAACCTAACCCTAACCCGAACCCGAACCCTAACCCGAACCCTAACCCTAACCCTAACCCGAAACATAACCCTAACCCTAATCCTAACCCTAACCCTAACCCGAACCCTAACCTAACCCTAACTGAACCCTAATCCGAACCCTAAACCTAACCCTAACCCTAACCCTAACACTAACACTAAACCCTAACCCTAACCAGAAACCTAACCCTAACCCTAACCCGAACCCGAACCCTAACCCCTAACCCTAACCCGAACCTGAACCCTAAACCTAACCCTAACCCTAACCCTAACCCTAACCCGAACCCGAACCCTAACCCTAACCCGAACCCTAACCCGAACCCGAACCCTAACCCAAACCCTAAACCGAACCCTATCCCTAACCCTAACCCTAACCCAAACCCTAACCCGAACCCTAACCCTAAACCTAAACCGAACCCGAACACTAACCCTAACCCTAACCCCAACCCGAATCCGAACCCGAACACTAACCCGAACCCTAAACCGAACCCTAACACGAAACCTAACCCTAAACTTATTCCGAAACCTAACCCGAACCCTAACCCTAACCCGAACCCGAACACTAACACTAACCCTAACCCTAAACTGAACCCTAACCCTAACCCTAACCCTAACCCCAACCCTAACCCGAACCCTAACCCGAACCCTAACCCGAAACATAACCCTAAACCGAACCCTAACCCGAACCCTAACCCGATCCCTAAACCGAACCCTAACCCTAACCCGAACCCTAACACTAAACCTAACCCGAACCCTAACCTGAACCCTAACCCTAACCCTAACCCGAACCCTAACCCTAACCATAACCCTAACACAAACCCTAACCCTAACCCCTAACCCTAACCCTAACCCTAACCCGAACCCGAACCCTAACCCTAACCCTAACCCTTAACCCTAACCCTAAACGTAAACCGAACCCTCACCCTAACCCTAACCCTAACCCGAACCCGAACCCGAATCCTAACCCGAACCTTACCCCTAACCCTAATCCGAAGCCTAACCCTAACCCTAAACCTAATCCGAACCCGAACCCTAAACCTAACCCTATCCTGAACCCGAACCCTAACCCTAACCCGAACCCTAACCCTAACCCGAATCCTAACCCTAACCATACACTAACCCTAACCCTAACCCGAACCCAACTCTAACCCTAACCCGAACACTAACCCTAACCGTAACCCTAACCCTAACCCGAACCCTACACTAACCCTAACCCCTAACGCTAACCCTAACCATAACCCGAACCCTAACCCTAACCCTAACCCGAACCCGAAACCTAACCCGAACTCTACCCCTAACCCTAATCCGAACCCTAAACCTAATCTTAACCCTAACCCTAACCCTAACTCGAACCCGAACCCTAACCCTAACCCTAACCCTAACCCTAACCCGAACCCTAACCCTAACCCGAACCCTAACCCCTAACCCTAACCCTAACCCTAACCCTAACCCGAATCCTAACCCTAACCCCACCTCCTAAACCTAACCCTAACCCTAACCCGAAATCTAACCCTAACCCGAACACTAACCCTAACCCGAACCCTAACCCGAACCCTAACCCTAACCCTAACCCGAACCCGAACCCTACCCCTAACCCGAACCCTAACCCTAACCCGAACCCTAACCCTAACACTAACCCTAATCCAAACCCGAACCCTAACCCTAACACGAACCCGAACCCTAACCCGAAACCGAACCCTAACCCTAACACTAACCCTAAACTGAACCCGAACCCTAACCCTAACCCTAACCCTAACACTAACCCTAAACCGAACCCGAACCCTAACCCGAAACCTAACCCTAACCCTAACCCTAACCCGAACCCTAACCCTAACCCGAACCCTAACCCTAACCCGAACCCTAACCCTAAACCGAACCCGAACCCGAACCCTAACCCTAACCCTAACCGGACCCCTAACCCTAACCCGAACCCTAACCCTAACCCAAACCCTAACACTAACCCGAACACTAACCCTAACCCTAACCCGAAACCTAACCCTAACCCGAACCCTAAACCTAACCCTAAACCGAACCCGGACCCTAACCCGAAACCTAACCCTAACCCTAACCCTAACCCGAACCCTAACCCTAAACCTAACCCGACCCCTAACCCGAACCCTAACACGTACCCTAACACTAACCCTAAACCTAACCCTAACCCGAACCCTAACCCTAACCCTAACCCTAACATGAACCATAACCCTAACCCGAACCCTAACCCTAACCCTAACCGGAACCCTAACCCTAACCCGAACCCGAACCATAACCCTAAGCCTAACCCGAACCCTAACCCTAACCCTTACCCGAACCCTACCCCGAACCCTAAATCTAACCCTAACCTGAACACTAACACCTAACCCTAACCCGAACCCGAACCCTAACCCGAACCCTAACCCTAACCCTAACCCGAACCCTAACCCTAAACCAAACCCTAACCCTAACCCGAACCCTAAACCTAACCCTAACTCTAACCCTAAACCTAACCCTCACCCGAACCCTAACCCTAACCCGAACCCTAACCCGAACCCTAACCCGAACCCTAATCCTAACCATAACCCTAACCCTAACCCGAACCCTAACCCTAACCCGAACCCTAACCCTATCCCTAACCCGAACCCTACCCGAACCCTAAACCGAACCATAACCCTAAACCTAACCCGAACCCTAACCCTAACCCTAACCCGAACCCTAACCCTACCCTAAACCGAACCCTAACCCGAAACCTAACCTTAACCATAACCCTAAGCCGAACACTAAACCTAACCCTAACCCGAAACCGAACCCTAACGCGAACCCTAACCCTAACCCTTATCCGAACCCTAACCCTAACCCTAACCCTAACCCGAACTCTAACCCTAACCCTACCCCGAACCCTAACCATAACCCGAACCCTAACCGGAACCTAACCCTAACCCTAACCCGAACCCTAACCCTAACCTAACCCTAACCCGAACCCTAACCCTAACCCTAACCCTAACCCGAACCTTAACCTGAACCCTAACCCTAACCCGAAACATAACCCTAAACCTAACCCTAACCCTAGCCCTAACTGAACCCTAATCCGAACCCTAACCCTAACCCTAACCCTAACCCTAACAATAACACTAACCCCTAAGCCTAAACCGAAACCTAACCCTAACCCTAACCCGAACCCGAACCCTAACCATAACCCTAACCCGAACCCTAACCCTAACCCCTAACCCTAACCCTAACCATAACCCGAACCCTCACCCTAACCCTAACTCTAACCCGAACCCGAAACCTAACCCGAACCTTACCCCTAACCCTAATCCGAACCCTAACCCTAACCCTAAACCTAACCCGAACCCGAAACCTAACCCTAACCCCATCCCGAACCCGAACCCTAACCCTAACCCGAATCCTAACCCTAACCCGAACCCTAAACCTAACCCGAAACCTAAACCTAACCCTAACCCGAACCCGAACCCTAACCCTAATCCTAACCCGAAGTTTAACCCTAACCCGAACCCTAACCCTAACCCTAACCTGAACCCTAACCCTAACCTGAACCCGAACCCGAAACCTGACCCTAACCCGAACCCTTACCCTAACCCTAACCCGAACCCTAACCCCAACACGAACCCTAACACGAACCCGAACCCTAACCCTAACCCTAACCTGAATTCTAACCCTAACCCTAACCCGAACCCTAACCCTAACCCGAACCCTAACACTAACCCTAACCCGAACCCTAAACCTAACGCTAACACGAACCCTAAACCTAACCCGAACCCTAACCCTAACCCTAACCCGAATCCTAACCCTAACCATAACCCGAACCTAACGCGAACACTAACCCTAATCCTAACCCTAACACAAACCCTAACCCTAACCCTAACCCGAACCCTAACCCTAACCCGAACCCGAACCCTAACACACACCCTAACCCTATCCTTAACCCTAACCCTAACCCGAACCCTAACCCTAAACCTAACCCGAACCCTAACCCTAAACATAACCCGAACCCTAACCCTAAGCCTAACATGAACTCTAACCCTAACCCGAAGCCTAACCCTAACACTAACCCAAACCCGAACCCTAACCCTAACCCTAACCCGACCCCTAACCCAAACCCTAAAACATACCCGAACCCTAACCCTAACCCTAACCTGAACCCGAACCCTAACCCGAACCCTACCCTTAACCCTAATCCGAACCCTAACCCTAACCCTAACCCTATCCCGAACCCTAACCCTAACCCTAACCCTAACGTTAACCCTACCCGAACCCTAACCCGAACACTAACCCGAACCCGAACCCTAAACCTAACCCTAACCCTAATCCTAACCCTAACCCGAACCCTAACCCTAACCCGAAACCTAACACTAACCCGAACACTAACCCGAACCCGAACCCTAACCGTAACACTAACCCTAAACCGAACCCGAACCCTAACCCTAACCCTAACCCTAACACTAACCCTAACCCTAACCCGAACCCTAACCAGAACCCGAAACCTAACCCTAAACCTAACCATAACCCTAACCCTAACCCGAACCCTAACCCTAACCCGAACCCTAACACTAACCCGAACCCTAACCCTAACCCGAACCCGAACCCTAACCGTATCCTTAACCGGAACCGTAACCCTAACCCGAACCCTAACCCTAACCCAAAACCTAACGTTAACCCGAACCCTAACCCGAACCCTAAACCGAACCCTAAACCTAACCCGAACCCTAAACCTAACCCTAACCCGAACCCGAACCCTAACCCGAACCCTAACCCTAAAGCTAACCCTATCACGAACCCTAACCCTAACACTAACCCTAACCCGAAACTTAACCCTAACACTACCCCGAACCTTAACCCTAACCCTAACCCTAACCCTAACCCTAACCCTAAACCTAACCCTAACCCGAACCCTAACCCTAACCCTAACCCTAACCCTAACCCGAAACCTAACCCTAACCCTAACCCTAACCCGACCCTAACCTGAACCCTAAACCTAACCATAACCCAAACCCTAACCCTAACCCTAACCCTAACCCGAACACTAACCCTAACCCTAACCCTAACCCGAACCCTGACCCTAACCCTAACCCTAACCCTAACCCTAATCCGAAACTGAACCCTAACCCTAACCCTAACCGTAACCCGAACCCGAAACCTAACTCTAACCCGAACCCTAACCCTAGCACTAACACTAACCCTAACCCGAACCCTAACCCTAACCCGAACCCTAACCCTAAACCCAACCCTAACCCAAACTCTAACCCTAACCCGAACCCGAACCCTAACCCTAAACCGAACCCTAACCCTATCCCGAACCCTAACACTAAAACTAACACTAACCCGAACCCAAACCCTAACGCGAACCCTAACCCTAACCGTAACCCTAACCCTAACCCGAACCTTAACCCTAACCCTACCCCGAACCTTAACCCTAACCCTAACCTTAAACCTAAACCTAACCCTAACCCGAACCCTAACCCTAACCCTAACCCTAAACCGAAACCTAACCCTAACCCTAACCCTAACACGAACCCTATCCAGAACCCTAACCCTAACCCTAACCCGACCCCTAACCCTAACCCTAACCCTAACCTGAACCCTAACCCTAACCCTAACCCTAACCCTAACCCGAACCCTAAACCTAACCCGAACCCGAACCCTAACCCTAACCCTAACCCTAACACTAACCCGAACGGTAACCCTAACCCTAACACCTAACCTTAACCCTAACCCTAACCCTAACCCTAACTCGAACCCGAACCCTAACCCGAACCCTACCCCTAACCCTAATCCGAACCCTAACCCTAACCCTAAACCTAACCTTAACCCTAACCCGAACCCTAACCCTAACCAGAACCCTAACCCTAACCCTAACCCTAACACGAACCCTAACCCGAACCCTAACCCTAAACCGAACCGTAACCCTAAACCTAACCCTAACCCGAACACTAACCCTAACCTTAACCGGAACCCTAACCCTAACCCTAACCCGAACCCGAACTCTAACCCCTTACCCGAATCCTAACCCTAACCCGAACCCTAACCCGAACCCTAACCCTAACCCTAACCCCGAACCCGAACCCTACCCTAACCGTAACCATAACCCAAACCCTAACCCGAACCCTAACCCTAAACCGAACCGTAACCCTAAACCTAACCCTAACCCGAACCCTAACCCTAACCTTAACCGGAACCCTAACCCTAACCCTAACCCGAACCCGAACTCTAACCCCTTACCCGAATCCTAACCCTAACCCGAACCCTAACCCGAACCCTAACCCTAACCCTAACCCCGAACCCGAACCCTACCCTAACCGTAACCATAACCCGAACCCTAACCCGAACACTAACCCTAACACGAAACCGAACCCTAAACCTAACCCGAACCCGAACCCTAACCCTAACCCTAACCCGAACCCTAACCCTAACCCGAACCCTAACCCTAAACCTAACCCTAACACGAAACCTAACGCTAACCCTAACCCTAACCGTAACCCTAAGCCTAACCCGAACCCTAACCCGAACCCTAACCCTAACCCTAACCTGAAACCTAACCCTAACGCTAACCCTAACCCAAACCCGAACCCTAACCCTAACCGAAACCCTAACCCGAACCCTAACCTAACCCGAACCCGAACCCTAACCCTATCCCGAACCCGAACCCTAAAACTAACCCTAACCGGAACCCTAACCCTAAACCTAACCCGACACCTATCCCGAACCCTAACGCGAACCCTAACCCTAACCCTAACCCGACACCTATCCGGAACCCTAACGCGAACCCTAACCCTAACCCTAACCCTAACACTAACCCTAACCCTAACCCGAACCCTAACGCGAACCCGAACCCTAAACCTAACCCGAAACCTAACCTGAACCCAAACCCTAACCCTAACCCGAACCCTAACCCTAACTCGAACCCTAACCCTAACCTGAACCCGAACCCTAACACTAACCCTAACCGGAAGCCTAACCCTAACTCGAACCCTAACCCTCACCCAAACCCTAACCTTAACCCGAACCCTAACCGGAACCCTAACCCGAACCCTAACCAAAACCCGAACCCTAACGCTAACCCTAACCCGAAACCGAACCCTAACCCTAACCCTAACCCTAACCCTAACCCGAACCCTTACCCGAACCCTAACCCTAACCCGAACCCTAACCCAAACCCTACCCCTAACTCTAATCCGAACCCTAACCCTAAACCTAACCCTAACCCTAATCCGAACCTTAACCCTAACCCGAACCCTAACCCTAACCCGAACCCTAACCCAAACACTAACCCTAACCCTAACCCAAACCCTAACACGAACCCTACCCCTAACCCTAACCCTACCCCAAACCCTAACCCGAACCCTAACCCTAACCCTCACCCGAACCCGAACACTAACCCTAACCCTAACCCTAACCCTAACCCGAACCCGAACCCGAACCCTAACCCGAACCCTAACCCGAACCCTAACCCGAACCCTAACCCTAACCCTCACCCGAACCCGAACACTAACCCTAACCCTAACCCGAACCCGAACCCGAACACTAACCCTAACCCTAACCCGAACCCTAACCCTAACCCTAACCCTGACCCCAACCCTAACCCGAACCCTAACCCGAACCCTAACCCGAACCATAACCCTAAACCGAACCCTAACCCGAAACCTAACCCGAACCCTAACCCGAACCCTAACCCTAACCCTAACCCGAACACTAACCCTAACCCTAACCCGAACCCTAACCCTAACCATAACCCTAACCCGAACCCTAACCCTAACTCCTAACCCTAACCCTAACCCGAACCCGAACCCTAACACTAACCCTAACCCTTAAACCTAACCCTAACCCTAACCCGAACCCTCACCCTAACCCTAACCCTAACCCTAACACGAACGCGAAACCTAACCCGAACCTTACCCCTAACCCTAATCCGAAACCTAACCCTAACCCTAAACCTAACCCGAACCCGAACCCTAAACCAAACCCTAACCCTAACCTTAACCCTAACCCTAACCCGAACCCTAACCCTAACCCTAACCCTAACCTGAACCCTAACCCTAACCCGAACCCTAACCCTAAACCAAACCCGAACCCTAACCCTAACCCGAACCCGAACCCTAACACATACCCTAACCCTAACCTTAACCCTAACCCTAACCCGAACCCTAACCCTAACCCTAACCCTAACCCGAACCCTAACCCTAAACCTAACCCGAACCCTAACCCTAAGCCTAACATGAACTCTAACCCTAACCCGAACCCTAACCCTAACCCTAACCATAACCCGAACCCTAACCCTAACACTAACCCGACACCTAACCCGAACCCTAACACATACCCGAACCCTAACCCTAACCCTAACCCGAACCCTAACCCTAAACCTAACCCGAACCCTAACCCTAAGCCTAACATGAACTCTAACCCTAACCCGAACCCGAACCCGAACACTAAACCGAACCCGAACCCTAACCCTAACCCTAACCCTAACCCGAAACCTAACACTAACCTGACCCCTAACCCGAACCCGAACCCTAACCGTAACACTAACCCTAAACCGAACCCGAACCCTAACCCTAACCCTAACACTAACACTAACCCTAACCCTAACCCGAACCCTAACCCGAACCCGAACCCTAACCCTAACCCTAACCATAACCCTTACCCTAACCCGAACCCTAACCCTAACCCGAACCCTAACACTAACCCGAACCCTAACCCTAACCCGAACCCGAAACCTAACCCTAACCTAACCGGAACCCTAACCCTAACCCGAACCCTAACCCTAACCCAAACCCTAACGCTAACCCGAACCCTAACCCGAACCCTAAACCTAACCTTAACCCGAAACCGAACCCTAACCCGAACCCTAACCCTAAACCTAACCCTAACACGAACCCTAACCCTAACACTAACCCTAACCCGAACGTTAACCCTAACCCTACCCTGAACCTTAACCCTAACCCTAACACTAACCCTAAACCTAACCCTAACCCGAACCCTAAACCTAACTCTAACCCTAACCCGAAACCTAACCCTAACCCTAACCCTAACCCGAACACTAACCTGAAACCTAAACCTAAACCTAACCCGAACCCTAACCCTAACCCTAACCCTAACCCTAACCCGAACACTAACCCTAACCCTAACCCTAACCCGAACCCTGACCCTAACCCTAAACCTAACCCTAACCCGAAACTGAACCCTAACCCTAACCCTAACCGTAACCCGAACCCGAACCCTAACTCTAACCCGAACCCTAACCCTAGCACTAACACTAAACCTAACCCGAACCCTAACCCTAACCCGAACCCTAACCCTAACCCCAACCCTAACCCAAACTCTAACCCTAACCCGAACCCGAACCCTAACCCTAAACCGAACCCTAACCCTAACCCGAACCCTAACACTAACACTAACCCTAACCCAACCCAAACCCTAACCCTAACCCGAACCCTAACCCTAACCTTACCGGAACCCTAACCCTAACCCTACCCCGAACCCGAACTCTAACCCCTTACCCGAATCCTAACCCTAACCCGAACCCGAACCCGGACCCTAACCCTAACCCGAATCCGAACTCTAACCCTAACCCTAACCCGAACCCTAACCCTAACCCGAACCCTGACCTAACCCTAACCCTAAACCGAACCTTAACCCTAACCCTAACCCGACACCTAACCTGAACCCTAACGTGAACCCTAACCCTAAACGTAACCCTAACCCTAACCCTAACACGAACCCTATCCTGAACCCTAACCCTAACCCTAAACCGAACCCTAACCCTAACCCTAACCCTAACCCGAACCCTAACCCTAACCCTAACCCTAACCCTAACCCTAACCCTAACCCGAACCCTAACCCTAACCCTAACCCTAACCCGAACCCTAACCCTAACCCTAACCCTAACACCAACCCGAACGGTAACACTAACCCTAAACCCTAACCCTAACCCTAACCCTAACCCTAAACCAAACCCTAAACCTAACCCTAACCCTAACCCTAACTCGAACCCGAACCCTAACCCGAACCCTACCCCTAACCCTAATCCGAACCCTAACCCTAACCCTAACCCTAACCCGAACCCTAACCCTAACCAGAACCCTAACCCTAACCCTAACCCTAACCCGAACCCTAACACGAACCCTAACCCTAAACCGAACCCTAACACTAAACCTAACCCTAACCCGAACCCTAACCCTAACCTTAACCGGAACCCTAACCCTAACCCTAACCCGAACCCGAACTCTAACCCCTTACCCGAAACCTAACCCTAACTCGAACCCTAACCCGAACCCTAACCCTAACCCTAACCCCGAACCCGAACCCTACCCTAACCCTAACCATAACCCGAACCCTAACCCGAACACTAACCCTAACACGAACGCGAACCCTAATCCTAACCCGAACCCGAACCCTAACCCTAACCCTAACCCGAACCCTAACCCTAACCCGAACCCTAACTCTAAACATAACCCTAACCCGAAACCTAACGCTAACCCTAACCCTAACCGTAACCCTAAGCCTAACCCGAACCCTAACCCGAACCCTAACCTGAAACCTAACCCTAACGCTAACCCTAACCCGAACCCGAACCCTAACACTAACCCTAACCGAAACCCTAACCCTAACCCTAATCCTAACCCGAACCTGAACCCTAACCCCTTACCCGAATCCTAACCCTAACTCGAACCCTAACCCGAACCCTAACCCTAACCCTAACCCCGAACCCGAGCCCTAACCCTAACCCTAACACGAACCCTAACCCGAAACCGAACCCTAACCCTATCCCGAACCCGAAACCTAACCCTAACCCTAACCCGAACCCTAACCCTAACACGAACCCTAACCCTAACCCTAACCCTAACCCGAACCCTAACCCTAACCCTAACCCGACACCTATCCCGAACCCTAACGCGAACCCTAACCTTAACCCTAACCCTAACCCTAACACTAATCCTAACCCTAACCCGAACCCTAACCCGAACCCGAACCCTAACCCTAACCCGAACCCTAACCCTAAACCAAACCCTAACCCTAACCCGAAACCTAACACTAACCCGAACCCTAACCCTAACCTGAACCCGAACCCTAACACTAACCCTAGCGGAACCCTAACCCTAACTCGAACCCTAACCCTAACCCAAACCCTAACCCTAAACCGAACACTAACCGGAACCCTAACCCGAACCCTAACCCTAACCCGAAATCTAACCCTAACCCTAACCCGAACCCGAAACCTAACCCTAACCCTAACCCTAACCCTAACCCGAACCCTAACCCGAACCCTAACCCTAACCCGAACCCTAACCCAAACCCTACCCCTAACTCTAATCCGAACCCTAACCCTAACCCTAACCCTAAACCTAACCCGAAAATTAACCCTAACCTGAACCCTAACCCTAACCCGAACCCTAACCCGAACCCTAAACCTAACCCTAACCCAAACCCTAACCCGAACCCTACCCCTAACCCTACCCTAACCCTAACCCAAACCCTAACCAGAACCCTAACCCTAAACCTCACCCGAACCCGAACACTAACCCTAACCCTAACCCTAACCCGAATCCGAACCCTCACCCGAACCCTAACCCGAACCCTAACCCTATTCCGAAACCTAACCCGAACCCTAAACCTAACCCGAACCCGAACACTAACCCTAACGCTAACCCTAACCCGAACCCGAACCCTAACCCTAACCCTAAACCTAAACCCAACCCTAACCCGAAACCTAACCCAAACCCTAACCCTAACCATAACCCTAACCCGAACCCTAACCCTACTCCTAACCCTAACCCTAACCCTAACCCTAACCCTAACCCGAACACTAACCCTAAACCTAAACCTAAACCTAAACCGAACCCTAACCCTAAACCTAAACCGAAACCTAACCCTAAGCCTAACATGAACTCTAACCCTAACCCGAAACCTAACCCTAACCCTAACCCTAACCCGAACCCTAACCCTAACCCTAACCTGACCCCTAACCCGAACCCTAACACATACCCTAACCCTAAACTTAACCCTAACCCTAACCCGAACCCTAACCCTAACCCTAACCCTAACCTTAACCCTAACCCTAACCCGAACCCTAACCCTAACCCTAACCCGAACCCTAACCCTAAGCCTAACATGAAATCTAACCCTAACCCGAACCCTAACCCTAACCCTAACCCAACCCGAACCCTAACCCTAACCCTAAACCGACCGCTAACCCGAACCCTAACACATACCCTAACCCTAACCCTAACCCTAACCCGAACCCGAACCCTAAACCGACACCTACCCCTAACCCTAATCCGAACCCTAACCCTAAACCTAACCCTATCCCGAACCCTAAACCTAACCCTAACCCTAACCCTAACCCTAACCCTAACCCGAACCCTAACCCG
>JAVLSZ010000056.1:145000-230000 GCA_032313775.1 Urocyon cinereoargenteus
CCCGAACCCTAACCCGAACCCGAACCCTAACCTAACCCGAACCCGAACCCTAACCCTAACCCTAAACCGAACCCTAAGCCTAACACGAACCCTAACACTAACCCTAACCCGAACCCTAACCCTAACCCTTACCCGACACCTATCCCGAACCCTAACGCGAAACCTAACCCTAACACTAACCCTAACCCTAACACTAACCCTAACCCTAACCCGAACCCTAACCCGAACCCGAAACCTAACCCTAACCCGAACCCTAACCCTAACCCGATCCCTATCACTAACCCGAACCCTTACCCTAACCTGAACCCGAACCCTAACACTAACCCTAACCGGAACCCTAACCCTAACCCGAATCCTAACCCTAACCCAAACACTAACCCTAACCCGAACCCTAACCCGAACCCTAACCCGAACCCTAACCCTAACCAGAACCCTAACTGTAACCCTAAACCTAACCCGAAACCGAAACCTAACCCTAACCCTAACCCTAACCCGAACCCTAACCCGAACCCTAACCCTAACCCGAACCCTAACCCGAACCCTAACCCTAACTCTAATCCGAACCCTAACCCTAACCCTAACCCTAACCCTAACCCTAACACTAACCCGAACCTTAACCCTAACCCGAACCCTAACCCTAACCCTAACCCTAACCCTAACCCTAAACTGAACCCTAACCCGAACACTAAACCTAACCCTAACCCGAACCAAACTCTAACCCTAACCCTAACACTAAACCGAACACTACCCCTAACCTTAACCGGAACCCTAACCCTAACCCTAACCCGAACCCGAACCCTAACCCCTTACCCGAATCCTAACCCTAACCCGAACCCTAACACGAACCCTAACCATAACACTAACCCCGAACCCTAAACCTAACCCTAAACCTAACCCGAACCATAACCCGAACCCTAACCCTAACCCGAACCCGAACCCTAACCCTAACACTAAACCGAACCCTAAACCTAACCTGAACCCTAACACTAACCCTAACTCTAACCCTTACCCGACCGCTAACCCGAACCCTAACGCGAACCCTAACACTAACCCTAACCCTAACCCGAAACTTAGCCCTAACCCTAACCCGAACCCTGACCCTAACCCTAACCCTAACCCTAACCCTAAACCGAACCCTAACCCTAACCCTATCCCTAACCCAAACCCTCACCCTAACCCTAACCCTAACCCGAACCCTAACCCGAACCTTAACCCTAACCCGAACCCTAACCCTAACCCTAACCCGAAACCTAACCCTAACCCTAACCCTAACCCGAAACCTAACCCTAACCATAACACTAACCCTAACCCTAACCTGACCCCGAACCCTAATCATAACCCTAACCCGAACCCTAACCCTAACCGTAACCCTAACCCTAACCCGAACCCAAACCCTAACCCTAAACCCTAACCCTAACCCTAACCCGAACCCTAACCCTAACCCTAACCCTAACCCGAACCCGAACCCTAACCCGAACCCTACCCCTAACCCTAATCCGAACCCTAACCCTAACCTTAACCCTAACCCTAAACCTATACCGAACCCGAACCCGAACCGTATCCCTAACCCTAACCCTAACCCTAACCCTAACCCTAACACTAACACTAACCCTAACCCCTAACACTAACCGTAAACATAACGCTAACCCGAACCCTAACACTAACACTTCCTCCTAAACCTAACCCTAACCCGAACCCTAACCCTAACCCGAACCCTAACCCTAACCCGAACCCTAACCGTAAACCTAAACCTAACCCGAACCCGAAACCTAACCCTAACCCTAACCCTAACCCGAACCCTAACCCTAACCCTAACCCGAAACCGAACCCTAACCCGAAACCTAACCCTAACCCTAACCCTAACCCGAACCCTAACCCTAAACCTAACCCGACCCCTAACCCGAACCCTAACACGTACCCTAACACTAACCCTAACCCTAACCCTAACCCGAACCCTAACCCTAACCCTAACCCTAACATGAACCATAACCCTAACCCGAACCCTAACCCTAACCCTACCCGGAACCCTAACCCTAACCCGAACCCGAACCCTAACCCTAAGCCTAACCCGAACCCTAACCCTAACCCTTACCCGAACCCTAACCCGAACCCTAAATCTAACCCTAACCTGAACACTAACACCTAACCCTAACCCGAACCCGAACCCTAACCCGAACCCTAACCCTAACCCTAACCCGAACCCTAACCCTAAACCTAAACCTAACCCTAACCCGAACCCTAACCCTAACCCTAACTCTAACCCTAAACCTAACCCTCGCCCGAACCCTAACCCTAAACCGAACCCTAACCCGAACCCTAACCCGAACCCTAATCCTAACCATAACCCTAACCCTAACCCGAACCCTAACCCTAACCCGAACCCTAACCCTATCCCTAACCCGAACCCTACCCGAACCCTAACCCGAACCATAACCCTAAACCTAACCCGAACCCTAACCCTAACCCTAACCCGAACCCTAACCCTACCCTAACCCGAACCCTAACCCGAAACGTAACCCTAACCCTAACCCTAAGCCGAACACTAAACCTAACCCTAACCCGAAACCGAACCCTAACGCGAACCCTAACCCTAACTCTTATCCGAACCCTAACCGTAACCCTAACCCTAACCCGAACTCTAACCCTAACCCTAAACTGAACCCTAACCCTAACCCGAACCCTAACCGGAACCTAACCCTAACCCTAACCCGAACCATAACCCTAACCTAACCCTAACCCGAACCCTAACCCTAACCCTAACCCTAACCCGAACCTTAACCTGAACCCTAACCCTAACCCGAAACATAACCCTAAACCTAACCCTAACCCTAACCCTAACTGAACCCTAATCCGAACCCTAACCCTAACCCTAACCCTAACCCTAACAATAACACTAACCCCTAAGCCTAACCCGAAACCTAACCCTAACCCTAACCCGAACCCGAACCCTAACCATAACCCTAACCCGAACCCTAACCCTAACCCCTAACCCTAACCCTAACCCTAACCCGAACCCTCACCCTAACCCTAACCCTAACCCGAACCCGAAACCTAACCCGAACCTTACCCCTAACCCTAATCCTAACCCTAACCCTAACCCTAAACCTAACCCGAACCCGAAACCTAACCCTAACCCTATCCCGAACCCGAACCCTAACCCTTACCCGAATCCTAACCCTAACCCGAACCCTAACCCTAACCCGAAACCTAACCCTAACCCTAACACGAACCCGAACCCTTACCCTAATCCTAACCCGAAGTTTAACCCTAACCCGAACCCTAACCCTAACCCTAACCCGAACCCTAACCCTAACCTGAACCCGAACCCGAAACCTACCCTAACCCGAACCCTAACCCTAACCCTAAACCGAAACCTAACCCCAACCCGAACCCTAACACGAACCCGAACCCTAACCCTAACCCTAACACGAATTCTAACCCTAACCCTAACCCGAACCCTAACCCTAACCCGAACCCTAACACTAACCCTAACCCGAACCCTAAACCTAACCCTAACCCGAACCCTAAACCTAACCCGAACCCTAACCCTAACCCTAACCCGAATCCTAACCCTAACCCTAACCCGAACCCTAACCCGAACACTAACCCTAATCCTAACCCTAACCCAAAACCTAACCCTAAACCTAACCCGAACCCTAACCCTAACCCTAACCCGAACCTTAACCCTAACCCTAACCCTAACCCTATACCGAACCCTAACCCTAAACCTAACCCGAACCCTAACCCTAAGCCTAACATGAACTCTAACCCTAACCCGAACCCTAACCCTAACCCTAACCCTAACCCGAACCCTAACCCTAACCCTAACCCGACCCCTAACCCGAACCCTAACACATACCCTAACCCTAACCTTAACCCTAACCCTAACCCGAAACCTAACCCTAACCCTAACCCTAACCCGAACCCTAACCCTAACCCGAACCCTAACCCTAAACCTAACCCGAACCCTAACCCTAACCCGACCCGAACCCTAACACATACCCTAACCCTAACCTTAACCCTAACCCTAACCCGAACCCTAACCTTAACCTAACCCGAACCCTAACCCTAAACATAACCCGAAACCTAACCCTAAGCCTAACATGAACTCTAACCCTAACCCGAAGCCTAACCCTAACCCTAACCCAAACCCGAACCCTAACCCTAACCCTAACCCGACCCCTAACCCGAACCGTAACACATACCCGAACCCTAACCCTAACCCTAACCTGAACCCGAACCCTAACCCGAACCCTACCCTTAACCCTAATCCGAAACCTAACCCTAACCCTAACCCTATCCCGAACCCTAACCCTAACCCTAACCCTAACGTTAACCCTAACCCGAACCCTAACCCGAACACTAACCCGAACCCGAACCCTAAACCTAACCCTAACCCTAACCCTAACCCGAACCCTAACCCTAACCCGAACCCTAACACTAACCCGAACACTAACCCGAACCCGAACCCTAACCGTAACACTAACCCTAAACCGAACCCGAACCCTAACCCTAACCCTAACCCTAACATTAACCCTAACCCTAACCCGAACCCTAACCAGAACCCGAAACCTAACCCTAACCCTAACCATAACCCTAACCCTAACCCGAACCCTAACCCTAACCCGAACCCTAACACTAACCCGAACCCTAACCCTAACCCGAACCCGAACCCGAACCCTAACCCTAACCTTAACCAGAACCGTAACCCTAACCCGAACCCTAACCCTAACCCAAACCCTAACGCTAACCCGAACCCTAACCCGAACCCTAAACCGAACCCTAAACCTAACCCGAACCCTAAACCTAACCCTAACCCGAACCAGAACACTAACCCGAATCCTAACCCTAAACCTAACCCTAACACGAACCCTAACCCTAACACTAACCCTAACCCGAAACTTAACCCTAACACTACCCCGAACCTTAACCCTAACCCTAACCCTAACCCTAAACCTAACCCTAACCCGAACCCTAACCCTAACCCTAACCCTAACCCTAACCCGAAACCTAACCCTAACCCTAACCCTAACCCGACCCTAACCTGAACCCTAAACCTAACCCTAACCCAAACCCTAACCCTAACCCTAACCCTAACCCTAACCCGAACACTAACCCTAACCCTAACCCTAACCCGAACCCTGACCCTAACCCTAACCCTAACCCTAACCCTAACACGAAACTGAACCCTAACCCTAACCCTAACCGTAACCCGATCCCGAAACCTAACTCTAACCCGAACCCTAACCCTAGCACTAACACTAACCCTAAACCGAACCCTAACCCTAACCCGAACCCTAACCCTAAACCCAACACTAACCCAAACTCTAACCCTAACCCGAACCCGAACCCTAACCCTAAACCGAACCCTAACCCTAACCCGAACCCTAAAACTAAAACTAACACTAACCCGAACCCAAACCCTAACCCTAACCCTAACCCGAACCCTTACCCTAAACTTAACCGGAACCGTAACCCTAACCCTACCCCGAACCCGAACTCTAACCCCTTACCCGAATCCTAACCCAAACCCGAATCCTAACCCGAACCATAACCCTAACCCGAATCCGAACCCTAACCCTAACCCTAACCCGAACCCTAACCCGAACCCGAACCCTGACCTAACCCTAACCCTACCCCGAACCTTAACCCTAACCCTAACCTTAAACCTAAACTTAACCCTAACCCGAACCCTAACCCTAACCCTAACCCTAAACCGAAACCTAACCCTAACCCTAACCCTAACACGAACCCTATCCTGAACCCTAACCCTAACCCTAACCCGAACCCTAACCCTAACCCTAACCCTAACCTGAACCCTAACCCTAACCCTAACCCTAACCCTAAGCCTAACCCGAACCCTAACCCGAACCCTAACCCTAACCCTAACCTGAAACCTAACCCTAACGCTAACCCTAACCCGAACCCGAACCCTAACCCTAACCGAAACCCTAACCCTAACCCTAACCCGAACCCGAACCCTAACCCTATCCCGAACCCGAACGCTAAACCTAACCCTAACCCGAACCCTAACCCTAACACGAACCCTAACCCTAACCCTAACCCTAACCCTAACCCTAACCCTAACACTAACCCTAACCCTAACCCGAACCCTAACCCGAACCCGAACCCTAAACCTAACCCGAAACCTAACCCTAACCCAAACCCTAACCCTAACCCGAACCCTAACACTAACCCGAACCCTAACCCTAACCTGAACCCGAACCCTAACACTAACCCTAACCGGAAGCCTAACCCTAACTCGAACCCTAACCCTAACCCAAACCCTAACCTTAACCCGAACCCTAACCGGAACCCTAACCCGAAACCTAACCATAACCCGAACCCTAACCCTAACCCTAACCCGAACCCGAACCCTAAACCTAACCCTAACCCTAACCCTAACCCTAACCCGAACCCTAACCCGAACCCTAACCCTAACCCGAACCCTAACACAAACCCTACCCCTAACTCTAATCCGAACCCTAAACCTAAACCTACCCTAACCCTAATCCGAACCTTAACCCTAACCCGAACCCTAACCCTAACCCGAACCCTAACCCGAACCCTAACCCTAACCCTAACCCAAACCCTAACACGAACCCTACCCCTAACCCTAACCCTAACCCAAACCCTAACCCGAACCCTAACCCTAACCCTCACCCGAACCCGAACACTAGCCCTAACCCTAACCCTAACCCGAACCCGAACCCGAACCCTAACCCGAACCCTAACCCGAACCCTAACCCGAACCCTAACCCTAACCCTATTCCGAAACCTAACCCGAACCCTAACCTTAACCCGAACCCGAAAACTAACCCTAACCCTAACCCTAACCCGAAACCTAACCCTAACCCTAAACCTAACCCCAACCCTAACCCGAACCCTAACCCGAACCCTAACCTGAACCACAACCCTAAACCGAACCCTAACCCGAAACCTAACCCAAACCCTAACCCGAACCCTAACCCTAACCCTAACCCGAACACTAACCCTAACCCTAACCCGAACCCTAACCCTAACCATAACCCTAACCCGAACCCTAACCCTAACTCCTAACCCTAACCCTAACCCGAACCCGAACCATAACCCTAACCCTAACCCTTAAACCTAACCCTAACCCTAACCCGAACCCTCACCCTAACCCTAACCCTAACCCTAACCCGAACGCGAAACCTAACCCGAACCTTACCCCTAACCCTAATCCGAAACCTAACCCTAACCCTAAACCTAACCCGAACCCGAACCCTAAACCTAACCCTATCCCTAACCTTAACCCTAACCCTAACCCGAACCCTAACCCTAACCCTAACCCTAACCCGAACCCTAACCCTAACCCGAACCCTAACCCTAAACCAAACCCGAACCCTAACCCTAACCCGAACCCGAACCCTAACACATACCCTAACCCTAACCTTAACCCTAACCCTAACCCGAACCCTAACCCTAACCCTACCCCTAACCCAAACCCTAACCCTAAACCTAACCCGAACCCTAACCCTAAGCCTAACATGAACTCTAACCCTAACCCGAACCCTAACCCTAACCCTAACCCTAACCCGAACCCTAACCCTAACCCTAACCCGACACCTAACCCGAACCCTAACACATACCCGAACCCTAACCCTAACCCGAACCCGAACCCTAAACCGAACCCTACCCCTAACCCTAATCCGAACCCTAACCCTAACCCTAACCCTAACCCTAACCCTATCCCGAACCCTAACCCTAACCCTAACCCTAACCCTAACCCTAAACCTAACCCGAACCCTAACCCGAACACTAACCCGAACCCGAACCCTAACCCTAACCTAAACCCTAACCCTAACCCTAACCCGAACCCTAAACCTAACCCGAACCCTAACACTAACCCGAACCCTAACCCGAACCCGAACCCTAACCGTAACACTAACCCTAAACCGAACCCGAACCCTAACCCTAACCATAACCCTAACACTAACCCTAACCCTAACCCTAACCTGAACCCTAACCCTAACCCGACCCTAACCCTAACCCTAATCATAACCCTAACCCTAACCCGAACCCTAACCCTAACCCGAACCCTAACACTAACCCAAACCCTTACGCTAACCCGAAACCTAACCCGAACCCTATCCCGAACCCAAAACCTAACGCTAACCCGAACCCTAACCCGAACCCTAACCCGAACCCTAAACCTAACCCGAACCCTAAACCTAACCCTAACCCGAACCCGAACCCTAACCCGAACCCTAACCCTAAAACTAAAGCTAACACGAACCCTAACCCTAACACTAACCCTAACCCGAACCTTAACCCTAACCCTAACCCGAACCTTAATCCTAACCCTAACCCTAACCCTAAACCTAACCCTAACCCGAACCCTAACCCTAACCCTAACCCTAACCTGAAACCTAACCCTACCCCTAACCCAAACCCGAACCCTAACCTGAACCCTAAACCTAACCCTAACCCGAACCCTAACACTAACCCTAACCCTAAACCTAACCCGAACACTAACCCTAACACTAACCCTAACCCGAACCCTGACCCTAACCCTAACCCTAACCCTAACCCTAACCCGAAACTGAACCCTAACCCTAACCCTAACCGTAACCCGAACCCGAACCCTAACTCTAACCCGAACACTAACCCTAGCACTAACACTAACCCTAACCCGAATCCTAACCCTAACCCGAACCCTAACCCTACCCCAACCCTAACCCAAACTCTAACCCTAACCCGAACCCGAATCCTAACCCTAAACCGAACCCTAACCCTAACCCGAAACCTAACCCTAAACCTAACCCTAACACGAACCCTAACCCGAACCCTAACCCTAACCCTAACACTAACCCTAACCCTAACCCGAACCCTAACCCTAACCAGAACCCTAACACTATCCCGAACCCTAACCCGAACCCATCCCCTAACCGTAACATTAACCCTAAACCGAACCCGAACCCTAACCCTAAACCTAACCCTAACACTAACCCTAACCCTAACCCGAACCCTAATCCGAACCCGAACCCTAACCCTAACCCTAACCATAACCCTATCCCTAACCCGAACCCTAACCCTAACCCGAATCCGAACCCTAACCCTAACCCTAACCCGAACACTAACCCTAACCCGAACCCTGACCTAACCCTAACCCTAAACCGAACCTTAACCCTAACCCTAACCCGACACCTAACACGAACCCTAACGCGAACCCTAACCCTAACCCTAACCCTAACCCGAACCCGAACCCTAACCCTAACCCGAATCCTAACACTAAACTGAACCCTAACCCGAACCCGAACCCTAACTGTAACACTAAACCTAAACCGAACCTGAACCCTAACCCTAACCCTAACCCTAACACTAAACCTAACCCTAACCCGAACCCTAACCCGAACCCGAACCCTAACCCTAACCCTACCCATAACCCTAACCCTAACCCGAACCCTAAGCCTAACCCGAAACCGAAACCTAACCCTAACCCTAACCCGAACCCTAACCCTAACCCGAACCCTGAGCGAACCCTAACCCTAAACCGAACCTTAACTCTAACCCTAACCCGACACCTAACCCGAACCCTAACGCGAACCCTAACCCTAACCGTAACCCTAACCCTAACCCGAACCTTAACCCTAACCCTACCCCGAACCTTAACCCTAACCCTAACACTAAACCTAAACCTAACCCTAACCCGAACCCTAACCCTAACCCTAACCCTAACCCGAAACCTAACCCTAACCCTAACCCTAACACGAACCCCAACCTGAACCCTAACCCTAACCCTAACCCGAACCCTAACCCTAACCCTAACCCTTACCCGAACACTAACCCTAAACCTAACCCTAACCCTAACCGTAACCCGAACCCTAACCCTAACCCTAACCCTAACCCGAAACCTAACCCTAACCCTAACCCTAACACTAACCCGAACGGTAACCCTAACCCTAACCCCTAACCCTAACCCTAACCCTAACACTAACCCAAACCCTAACTCTAACCCTAACCCTAACCCTAACTCGAACCCGAACCCTAACCCGAACCCTACCCCTAACCCTAATCCGAACCCTAACCCTAACCCTAACCCTAACCCTAACCCTAACCCTAACCCGAACCCTTACCCTAACCAGAACCCTAACCCTAACCCTAACCCTAACCCGAACCTTAACACGAACCCTAACCCTAAACCGAACCGAAACCCTAAACCTAACCCTACCCCGAACCCTAACCCTAACCTTAACCGGAACCCTAACCCTAACCCGAACCCTAACCCGAACCCTAACCCTAACCCTAACCCCGAACCCGAACCCTACCCTAACCCTAAACATAAACCGAACCCTAACCCGAACACTAACCCTAACACGAACCCGAACCCTAACCCTAACCCGAACCCGAACCCTAAACCGAACCCGAACCCTAACCCTAACCCTAACCCGAACCCTAACCCTAACCCGAACCCTAACCCGAAACCTAACCCTAACACGAAACCTAAAGCTAACCCTAACCATAACCGTAACCCTAAGCGTAACCCGAACCCTAACCCGAACCCTAACCCGAACCCGAACCCTAACCCTAACCCGAACCCTAACCCTAACCCAAACCCTAACCCTAACACGAACCCTAACACTAACCTGAACCCTAACCCTAACCTGAACCCGAACCCTAACACTAACCCTAACCGGAACCCTAACCCTAACTCGAACCCTAACCCTAAGCCAAACCCTAACCCTAACCCGAACCCTAACCCTAACCCTAACCGTAACCCTAACCCTAACCCGAACCCGAAACCTAACCCGAACCTTACCCCTAACCCTAATCCGAACCCTAACCCTAACCCTAAACCTAACCCGAACCCGAACCCTAACCCTAACCCTATCCCGAACCCGAACCCTAACCCTAACCCGAACCCTAACCCTAACCCGAACCCTAATCCTAACCCGAAACCTAACCCTAACCCTAACCCGAACCCGAACCCGAACCCTAACCCTAATCCTAACCCGAAGACTAACCCTAAACCGAACCCTAACCCTAACCCTAACCCGAACCCTAATCCTAACCCTAACCCGAACCCTAAATCTAACTCGAACCCTAACCCTAACCTGAACCCGAACCCGAACCCTAACCCTAACCCGAACCCTAAACCTAACCCTAACCCGAACCATAAACCCAACCCGAACCCTAACCCGAACCCGAACCCTAACCGTAACCCTAACCCGAACCCTAACCCGAACCCTAACCCGAACCCTAACCCTAACCCGAACCCTATCCCTAACCCTAACCTGAACCCTAAACTTAACCCTAACCCGAAACCTAACCCTAACCCGAACCCTAACCCTAACCCTAACCCGAATCCTAACCCTAACCCTAACCCGAACCCTAACCCGAACACTAACCCTAATCCTCACCCTAACCCAAACCCTAACCCTAACCCTAACCCGAACCCTAACCCTAAGCCTAACCCGAACCCTAACACTAATCCTAACCCTAACCCTAAACCGAACCCTAACCCTAAACCTAAACCGAACCCTAACCCTAAGCCTAACATGAACTCTAACCCTAACCCGAACCCTAACCCTAACGCGAACCCTAACCCTAAACCTAACCTGAACCCTAACCCTAACCCGAACCCGAACCCTAACACATACCCTAACCCTAACCTTAACCCTAACCCTAACCCGAACCCTAACCCTAACCCTAACACGAACCCTAACACTAAACCTAACCCGAACACTAACCCTAAGCCTAACATGAATTCTAACCATAACCCGAACTCTAAACCTAACCCTAACCCTAACCCGAACCCTAACCCTAACCCTAACCCGACCCCTAACCCAAACCCTAACACATACCCTAACCCTAACCCTAAACCTAACCCGAACCCGAACCCTAACCCGAACCCTAGCCCTAACCCTAATCCGAACCATAACCCGAACCCTAACCCTATCCCGAACCCTAACCCTAACCCTAACCCTAACCCGAACACTAACCCGAACCCGAACCCTAACCCTAACCCTAACCCTAACCCGAAACCTAACACTAACACGAACCCTAACACTAAACCGAACCCTAATCCGAACCCGAACACTAACCCTAACACTAAACCTAAACCGAACCCGAACCCTAACCCTAACCCTAACCCTAACACTAACCCTAACCCTAACCCGAACCCTAACCCGAACCCGAACCCTACCCCTAACCCTAACCCTAACCCTAACCCGAACCATAACCCGAACCCGAACCCTAACACTAACCCGAACCCTAACCCTAACCCTAACCCGAACACTAAACCTAACCTTAACCGGAACCCTAACCCTAACCCGAACCCTAACCCTAACCCAAACCCTAAACCTAACCCGAACCCAAACCCGAACCCTAACCCGAACCCTAAACCTAACCCGAACACTCACCCTAACCCTAACCCGAACCCGAACCCTAACCCGAAACCTAACCCTAAACCTAACCCTAACACGAACCTTAACCCTAACCCTAACCCTAACCCGAACCTTAACCCAACCCTACCCCGAACCTTAACCCTAACCCTAAACCTAACCCTAACCTAACCCTAACCCGAACCCTAAACCTAACCCTAACCCTAAACCAAAACCTAACCCTAACCCTAACCCTAACCTGAACCCTAACCTGAACCCTAAACCTAACCCTAACCCGAACCCTAACCTTAACCCTAACCCTAACCCTAACCCTAACCCGAACACTAACCCTAACCCTAACCCTAACCCGAACCCTGACCCTAACCCTAACCCTAACCCTAACCCTAACACGAAACTGATCCCTAACCCTAACCCGAACCGTAACCCGAACCCGAACCCTAACTCTACCCGAACCCTAACCCTAACACTAACCCTAACCCTAACCCGAACCTTAACCCTTACCCGAACCCTAACCCTAACCCGAACCCTAACCAAACTCTAACCCTAACCTGAACCCGAACCCTAACCCTAACCCGAACCCTAACCCTAACCCTAACCCTAACCCGAACCCTAACCCTAACCCGAACCCTAACACTAACACTAACCCTACCCCGAACCCAAAACCTAGCCCTAACCCTAACCAAAACCCTAACCCTAACCTTAACCGGAACCCTAACCCTAACCCTACCCCGAACACGAATTCTAACCTCTTACCCGAATCCTAACCCTAACCCGAACCCTAACCCGAACCCTAACCCTAACCCGAATCCGAACCCTAACCCTAACCCTAACCCGAACCCTAACCCTAACCCGAACCCTGACCTAACCCTAACCCTAAACCGAACCTTAACCCTAACCCTAACCCGACACCTAACCCGAACCCTAACGCGAACCCTAACCATAACCCTAACCCTAACCCTAACACGAAACTTAACCCTAACCCTACCCCGAACCTTAACCCTAACCCTAACCCTAAACCTAAACCTAACCCTAACCCGAACCCTAACCCTAACCCTAACCCTAACCTGAACCCTAACCCTAACCCTAACCCTAACACGAACCCTATCCTGAACCCTAACCCTAAACCTAACCCGAACCCTAACCCTAACCCTAACCCTAACCCGAACCCTAACACTAACCCTAACCCGAACCCTAACCCGAACCCTAACCCTAACCCTAACCCGAACCCTAACCCTAACCATAACCCTAACACTAACCCGAACGGTAACCCTAACCCTAACCCCTAACCCTAACCCTAACCCTAACCCTAACCCAAACCCTAACCCTAACCCTAACTCGAACCCGAAACCTAACCCGAACCCTACCCCTAACCCTAATCCGAACCCTAACCGTAACCCTAACCCTAACCCTAACCCGAACCCTAACCCTAACCAGAACCCTAACCCTAACCCTAACCCTAACCCGAACCCTAACACGAACCCTAACCCTAAACCGAACACTAACCCTAACCCTAACCCTAACCCGAACCCTAACCCTAACCTTAACCGGAACCCTAACCCTAACCCGAGCCCGAACCCGAACTCTAACCCCTTACCCGATACCTAACCCTAACCCGAAACCTAACCCGAACCCTAACCCTAACCCTAACCCCGAACCCGAACCCTACCCTAAACCTAACCATAACCCGAACCCTAACCCGAACACTAACCCTAACACGAACCCGAAACCTAACCCTAACCAGAACCCGAACCCTAACCCTAACCCTAAACCGAACCCTAACCCTAACCCGAACCCTAACCCTATACCTAACCCTAACCCGAAACCTAACGCTAACCCTAACCCTAACCGTAACCCTAAGCCTAACCCGAACCCTAACCCGAACCCTAACCCTAACCCGACCCTGAACCCTAACCCTAACGCTAACCCTAACCCGAACCCGAACCCTAACCCTAACCCTAACCGAAACCCTAACCCTAACCCTAACCCTAACCCGAACCCAAACCCTAACCCCTTACCCGAATCCTAACCCGAACCCGAACCCTAACCCGAACCCTAACCCTAACCCTAACCCCGAACCCGAACCCTAACCCTAACGCTAAACCTAACCCTAACCCGAAACCTAACCCGAACCCGAAACCTAAACCTAACCCGAACCCGAACCCTAAACCTAACCCTAACCCGAACCCTACCCCTAACACGAACCCTAACCCTAACCCTAACCCTAACCCGAACCCGAACCCTAACCCTTAACCGACACCTATCCCGAACCCTAACGCGAACCCTAACCCTAACTCTAACCCTAACAACACTAACCCTAACCCTAACCCGAACCCTAACCCGAACCCGAACCCTAAACCTAACCCGAACCCTAACCCTAACCCAAACCCTAACCCTAACCCGAACCCTAACACTAACCCGAACACTAACCCTAACCTGAACCCGAAACCTAACACTAACCCTAACCGGAACCCTAACCCTAACCCGAACCCTAACCCTAACCCAAACCCTAACCCTAACCCGAACCCTAAACCGAACCCTAACCCGAACCCTAACCCTAACCCGAACCCTAACCCTAACCCTAACCCGAACCCGAACCCTAACCCTAACCCTAACACTAACCCTAACCCGAACCCTAACCCAAACCCTATCCCTAACCCGAACCCTAACCCGAACCCTACCCCTAACACTAATCCGAACCCTAACCCTAACCCTAACCCTCACCCTAACCCGAACCTTAACCCTAACCCGAACCCTAACCCTAACCCTAACCCTAACCCTAACCCTAACCCGAACCCTAACCCGAACACTAAACCTAACCCTAACCCGAACCCTAATCCTAACCCTAACCCTAACCCTAAACCGAACCCTACCCCTAACCTTAACCGGAACCCTAACCCTAACCCTAACCCGAACCCGAACCCTAACCCCTTACCCGAATCCTAACCCTAACCCGAACCCGAAACCTAACCCGAACCTTACCCCTAACCCTAATCTGAACCCTAACCCTAACCCTAAACCTAACCCGAACCCGAAACCTAAACCGAACCCTCACCCTAACCCTAACCCAAACCGAACCCGAAACCTAACCCGAACCTTACCCCTAACCCTAATCCGAACCCTAACTCTAACCCTAAACCTAACCCGAACCCGAACCCTAACCCTAACTCTATCCAGAACCCGAACCCTAACCCTAACCCGAATCCTAACCCTAACCCGAACCCTAATCCTAACCCGAAACCTAACCCTAACCTTACCCGAACCCGAACCCTAACCCTAAACCTAACCCGAAGTCTAACCCTAACCCGAAACCTAACCCTAACCCTAACCCGAACCCTAATCCTAACCCTAACCCAAACCCTAAATCTAACCCGAACCCTAACCCTAACCTGAACCCGAACCCGAACCCTGACCCTAACCCGAACCCTAACCCTAACCCGAATCCTAACCCCAACCCGAACCCTATCCCGAACCCGAACCCTAACCCTAACCCTACCCCGAACACTAACCCTAACCCTAACCGGAAACCTAACCCTAACCCGAACTCTAACCCTAACCCGAACCCTAAACCTAACCCTAACCCGAACCCTAAACCTAAACCGAACCCTAACCCTAACCCTAACCCTAACCCGAATCCTAACCCTAACCCTAACCCGAACCCTAACCCGAACACTAACCCTAATCCTAACCCTAAACCAAACCCTAACCCTAACCCTAAACCGAACCTTAACCCTAACCCTAACCCTAACCCTAAACCGAACCCTAACCCTAAACCTAACCCGAACCCTAACCCTAAGCCTAACATGAACTCTAACCCTAACCCGAACCCTAACCCTAACCCTAACCCTAACCCGAACCCTAACCCTAACCCTAACCCGACCCCTAACCCGAACCCTAACACATACCCTAACACTAACCTTAACCCTAACCCTAACCCGAACCCTAACCCTAACCCTAACCCTAACCCGAACCCTAACCCTAACCCGAACCCTAACCCTAAACCTAACCCGAACCCTAACCCTAACCCGAACGCGAACCCTAACACATACCCTAACCCTAACCTTAACCCTAAACCTAACCCGAACCCTAACCCTAACCCTAACCCGAACCCTAACCCTAAACCTAACCCGAACCCTAACCCTAAGCCTAACATGAACTCTAACCCTTACCCGAACCCTAACCCTAACCCTAACCCTAACCCGAACCCTAACCCTAACCCTAACCCGACCCCTAACCCGAACCCTAACACATACCCGAACCCTAACCCTAACCCGAACCCGAACCCGAAACCTAACCCGAACCCTACCCCTAACCCTAATCCGAACCCTAACCCTAACCCTAACCCTATCCCGAACCCTAAACCTAACCCTAACCCTAACCCTAACCCTAACCCTAACCCGAACCCTAACCCGAACACTAACCCGAACCCTACCCCTAACCCTAATCCGAACCCTAACCCTAACCCTAACCCTATCCCGAACCCTAAACCTAACCCTAACCCTAACCCGAACCCTAACCCGAACACTAAACCGTACCCGAACCCTAACCCTAACCCTAACCCTAACCCTAACCCGAACCCTAACACTAACCCGAAACCTAACCCGAACCCGAACCCTAACCGTAACACTAACCCTAAACCGAACCCGAACCATAACCCTAACCCTAAGCCTAACACTAACCCTAACCCTAACCCGAACCCTAACCCGAACCCGAACCCTAACCCTAACCCTAACCATAACCCTAAACCTAACCCGAACCCTAACCCTAACCCGAACCCTAACACTAACCCGAACCCTAACCCTAACCCGAACCCGAACCCTAACCCTAACCTAACCGGAACCCTAACCCTAACCCGAACCCTAACCCTAACCCAAACCCTAACGCTAACCCGAACCCTAACCCGAACCCTAAACCTAACCTTAACCCGAAACCGAACCCTAACCCGAACCCTAACCCTAAACCTAACCCTAACACGAACCCTAACCCTAACACTAACGCTAACCCGAACGTTACCCCTAACCCTACCCCGAACCTTAACCCTAACCCTAACCCTAACCCTAAACCTAACCCTAACCCGAACCCTAACCCTAACCCTAACCCTAACCCGAAACCTAACCCTAACCCTAACCCTAACCCGAACACTAACCTGAAACCTAAACCTAAACCTAACCCGAACCCTAACCCTAACCCTAACCCTAACCCTAACTCTAACCCGAACACTAACCCTAACCCTAACCCTAACCCGAACCCTGACCCTAACCCTAAACCTAACCCTAACCCGAAACTGAAACCTAACCCTAACCCTAACCGTAAACTGAACCCGAACCCTAACTCTAACCCGAACCCTAACCCTAGCACTAACACTAACCCTAACCCGAACCCTAACCCTAACCCGAACCCTAACCCTAACCCCAACCCTAACCCAAACTCTAACCCTAAACCGAACCCGAACCCTAACCCTAAACCGAACCCTAACCCTAACCCGTACCCTAACACTAACACTAACCCTAACCCGAACCCAAACCCTAACCCTAACCCTAACCCGAACCCTAACCCTAACCTTACCGGAACCCTAACCCTAACCCTACCCCGAACCCGAACTCTAACCCCTTACCCGAATCCTAACCCTAACCCGAACCCGAACCCGGACCCTAACCCTAACCCGAATCCGAACTCTAACCCTAACCCTAACCCGAACCCTAACCCTAACCCGAACCCTGACCTAACCCTAACCCTAAACAGAACCTTAACCCTAACCCTAACCCAACACCTAACCTGAACCCTAACGCGAACCCTAACCCTAAACGTAACCCTAACCCTAACCCAAAACTTAACCCTAACCCTACCCGGAACCTTAACCCTAACCCTAACCCTAAACCTAAACCTAACCCTAACCCGAACCCTAAGCCTAACCCTAACCCTAACCCGAAACCTAACCCTAACCCTAACCCTAACACGAACCCTATCCTGAACCCTAACCCTAACCCTAACCCGAACCCTAACCCTAACACTAACCCTAACACGAACCCTAACACGAACCCTAACCCTAAACCGAACCCTAACACTAAACCTAACCCTAACCCGAACCCTAAACCTAACCTTAACCGGAACCCTAACCCTAACCCTAACCCGAACCCGAACTCTAACCCCTTACCCGAATCCTAACCCTAACCCGAACCCTAACCCGAACCCTAACCCTAACCCTAACCCCGATCCCGAACCCTACCCTAACCCTAACCATAACCCGAACCCTAACCCGAACAGTAACCCTAACACGAAACCGAACCCTAAACCTAACCCGAACCCGAACCCTAACCCTAACCCTAACCCGAACCCTAACCCTAACCCAAACCCTAACCCTAAACATAACCCTAACCCGAAACCTAACGCTAACCCTAACCCTAACCGTAACCCTAAGCCTAACCCGAACCCTAACCCGAACCCTAACCTGAAACCTAACCCTAACGCTAACCCTAACCCGAACCCGAACCCTAACCCTAACCCTAACCGAAACCCTAACCATAACCCTAACCCTAACCCGAACCTGAACACTAACCCCTTACCCGAATCCTAACCCTAACCCGAACCCTAACCCGAACCCTAACCCTAACCCTAACCCCGAACCCGAACCCTAACCCTAACCCTAACACGAACCCTAACCCGAATCCGAACCCTTACCCTATCCCGAACCCGAAACCTAACCCTAACCCTAACCCGAACCCTAACCCTAACACGAACCCTAGCCCGAACCCTAACCCTAACCCGAACCCTAACCCTAACCCTAACCCGACACCTATCCCGAACCCTAACGTGAACCCTAAACTTAACCCTAACCCTAACCCTAACACTAACCCTAACCCTAACCCGAACCCTAACCCGAACCCGAACCCTAACCCTAACCCGAACCCTAACCCTAAACCAAACCCTAACCCTAACCCGAAACCTAACACTAACCCGAACCCTAACCCTAACCTGAACCCGAACCCTAACACTAACCCTAACCGGAACCCTAACCCGAACTCGAACCCTAACCCTAACCCAAACCCTAACCCTAAACCGAAACCTAACCGGAACCCTAACCCGAACCCTAACCCTAACCCGAACTCTTACCCTAACCCTAACCCGAACCCTAACCCTAACCCTAACCCTAACCCTAACCCGAACCCTAACACGAACCCTAACCCTAACACGAACCCTAACCCAAACCCTACCCCTAACTCTAATCCGAACCCTAACCCTAACCCTAACCCTAAACCTAACCCGAACCTTAACCCTAACCCGAACCCTAACCCTAACCCGAACCTAACCCGAACCCTAACCCTAACCCTACACCAAACCCTAACCCGAACCCTACCCCTAGCCCTAACCCTAACCCTAACCCAAACCCTAACCCGAACCCTAACCCTAAACCTCACCCGAACCCGAACACTAACCCTAACCCTAACCCTAACCCGAACCCGAACCCTAACCCGAACCCTAACCCGAACCCTAACCCTAACCCTATTCCGAAACCTAACCCGAACCCTAACCCTAACCCGAACCCGAACACTAACCCTAACCCTAACCCTAACCCGAACCCAACCCTAACCCTAACCCTAACCCTAAACCCAACCCTAACCCGAACCCTAACCCAAACCCTAACCCGAACCATAACCCTAACCCTAACCCTAACCCATACCCTAACCCGAACCCTAACCCTAAACCTCACCCGAAGCCGAACACTAACCCTAACCCTAACCCTAACCCGAACCCTAACCCGAACCCTAAACCGAACCCTAACCCTAACCCTATTCCGAAACCTAACCCGAACCCTAACCCTAACCCGAACCCGAACACTAACCCTAACCCTAACCCTAACCCGAACCCGAACCCTAACCCTAAACCTAACCCTAAACTCAACCCTAACCCGAACCCTAACCCAAACCCTAACCCGAACCATAACCCTAAACCGAACCCTAACCCGAACCCTAACCCGATCCCTAACCCGAACCCGAACCCTAACCCTAACCCGAACACGAACCCTAACCCTAACCCGAACCCTAACCCTAACCATAACCCTAACCCGAACCCTAAACGTAACTCCTAAACCTAACCCTAACCCTAACCCTAACCCGAACCCGAACCCTAACCCTAACCCTAACCCTTAACCCTAACCCTAAACCTAACACGAACCCTCACCCTAACCCTAACCCTAACCCTAACCCGAACTCGAAACCTAACCCGAAACTTACCCCTAACCCTAATCCGAACCCTAACCCTAACCCTAAACCTAACCCGAACCCGAACCCTAACCCTAACCCTAACCCTATCCCGAACCCGAACCCTAAACCTAACCCGAACCCTAACCCTAACCCTAACCCTAACCCTAAACCGAACCCTAACCCTAAACCTAAACCTAACCCTAAACCGAACCCTAACCCTAAACCTAAACCGAACCCTAACCCTAAGCCTAACATGAACTCTAACCCTAACCCGAAACCTAATTCTAACCCTAACCCTAACCCGAACCCTAACCCTAAACCTAACCCGACCCCTAACCCGAACCCTAACACATACCCTAACCCTAAACTTAACCCTAACCCTAACCCGAACCCTAACCCTAACCCTAACCTTAAACCGAACCCTAACCCTAACGCGAACCCTAACCCTAAACCTAACCCGAACCCTAACCCTAACACGAACCCGAACCCTAACACATACCCTAAACCTAACCTTAACCCTAACCCTAACCCGAACCCTAACCCTAACCCTAACCCGAACCCTAACCCTAAGCCTAACATGAAATCTAACCCTAACCCGAACTCTAACCCTAACCCTAACCAAACCCGAACCCTAACCCTAACCCTAACCCGACCCCTAACCCGAACCCTAACACATACCCTAACCCTAACCCTAACCCGAACCCGAACCCGAACCCTAAACCGACACCTAACCCTAACCCTAATCCGAACCCTAACCCTAAACCTAACCCTATCCCGAACCCTAACCCTAACCCTAACCCTAACCCTAACCCTAACCCGAACCCTAACCCTAACCTTAACCGGAACCCTAACCCTAACCCGAACCCGAACCCGAACTCTAACCCCTTACCCGAATATTAAGCCTAACCCGAACCCTAACACGAACCCTAACCCTAACCCTAACCCCGAACCCGAACCCTACCCTAAAGCTAACCATAACCCGAACCCTAACCCGAACACTAACCCTAACACGAACCCGAACCCTAACCCTAAACCGAACCCGAACCCTAACCCTAACCCTAACCCGAACCCTAACCCTAACCCGAACCCTAACCCTATACCTAACCCTAACCCGAAACCTAACGCTATCTCTAAACCTAACCGTAAACCTAAGCCTAACCCGAATCCTAACCCGAAACCTAAGCCTAACCCGACCCTGAACCCTAACCCTAACGCTAACCCTAACCCGAACCCGAACCCTAACCCTAACCCTAACCGAAACCCTAACCCTAACCCTAACCCTAACCCGAACCCGAACCCTAACCCCTTACCCGAATCCTAACCCGAACCCAAACCCTAACCCGAACCCTAACCCTAACCCCGAAACCGAACCCTAACCCTAACCCTAACCCTAACCCGAACCCTAACCCGAACCCGAACCCTAACCTAACCCGAACCCGAACCCTAACCCTAACCCTAAACCGAACCCTAAGCCTAACACGAACCCTAACCCTAACCCTAACCCGAACCCTAACCCTAACCCTTACCCGACACCTATCCCGAACCCTAACGCGAAACCTAACCCTAACCCTAACCCTAACCCTAACACTAACCCTAACCCTAACCCGAACCCTAACCCGAACCCTAACCCTAACCTGAACCCGAACCCTAACACTAACCCTAACCGGAACCCTAACCCTAACCCGAATCCTAACCCTAACCCAAACACTAACCCTAACCCGAACCCTAACCCGAACCCTAACCCGAACCCTAACCCTAACCCGAACCCTAACCGTAACCCTAAACCTAACCCGAACCCGAAACCTAACCCTAACCCTAACCCTAACCCGAACCCTAACCCGAACCCTAACCCTAACCCGAACCCTAACCCGAACCCTACCCCTAACTCTAATCCGAACCCTAACCCTAAACCTAACCCTAACCCTAACCCTAACACTAACCCGAACCTTAACCCTAACCCGAACCCTAACCCTAACCCTAACCCTAACCCTAAACCGAACCCTAACCCGAACACTAAACCTAACCCTAACCCGAACCCTAACCCTAACCCTAACCCTAACCCTATACCGAACACTACCCCTAACCTTAACCGGAACCCTAACCCTAACCCTAACCCGAACCCGAACCCTAACCCCTTACCCGAATCCTAACCCTAACCCGAACCCTAACACGAACCCTAACCATAACCCTAACCCCGAACCCTAACCCTAACCCTAACCTAACCCGAACCCTAACCCGAACCCTAACCCTAACCCGAACCCGAACCGTAACCCTAACACTAAATCGAACCCTAAACCTAACCTGAACCCTAACCCTAACCCTAACCCTAACCCGAACCCTAACTCTAACCCTTACACGACCGCTAACCCGAACCCTAACGCGAACCCTAACCCTAACCCTAACCCTAACCCGAACCTTAGCCCTAACCCTAACCCGAACCCTGACCCTCACCCTAACCCTAACCCTAACCCTAAACCGAACCCTAACCCTAACCCTAACCCTAACCCGAACCCTAACCCTAACCCTAACCCTAACCCGAACCCTAACCCGAACCTTAACCCTAACCCGAACCCTAACCCTAACCCTAACCCGAAACCTAACCCTAACCCTAACCCGAACCCTAACCCTAACCCTAACCATAACACTAACCCTAACCCTAACCTGACCCCGAACACTAACCATAACCCTAACCCGAACCCTAACCCTAACCGTAACCCTAACCCTAACCCGAACCCAAACCCTAACCCTAAACCCTAACCCTAACCCTAACCCTAACCCGAACCCTAACCCGAACCCGAACCCGAACCCTAAACCGAACCCAACCCTAACCCTAACACTAACCCTAAACCGAACCCGAACCTAACTCTAACCCTAACCCTAACACTAACCCTAACCCTAACCCGAAACCTAACCCGAACCCGAACCCTAACCCTAATCCTACCCCTAACCCTAACCCGAACCCTAACACTAACCCGAACCCTAACACTAACCCGAACCCTAACCCTAACCCGAACCCGAACGCTAACCCTAACCCTAACCGGAACCCTAACCCTAACCCGAAACCTAACCCTAACCCAAACCCTAACCCTAACCCGAACCCTAACCCGAACCCTAACCCGAACCCTAACCCTAACCCGAACCCTACCCTAACCCTAACCCGAACCCGAACCCTAACCCCTTACCCGAATCCTAACCCTAAACCGAACCCTAACCCGAACCCTAACCCTAACCCGAACCCTAACCCAAACCCTAACCCAAACCCTAACCCTAAACCGAACCCTAACCGTAACCCTAAACCTAACACGAACCCTAACCCTACCCCTAACCCTAACCCGAACCCTAACCCGAACCCTAACCCTATCCCTAACCCGAACCCTAACCCTAAACCTAAGCCTAACCCGAACCCTAACTCTAACCATAACCCTAACCCTAACCCTAACCCGAACCCTAACCATAAACCTAACCCGAAACCAAACCCTAACCGTAACCCTAACCCTAACCCGAACCCTAACCCTAACCCTAACCTCTAACCCTAAACCTAACCCTAAACCGAACCCTAACCCTAACCCTAACCCTAACCCGAACCCGACCCTAACCCGAACCCTAACCCTAACCCTAATCCGAACCCTAACCCTAACATTAACCCTAACCTTAACCCTAACCCGAACCCGAACCCTAACCCTAACCCTAACCCTAACCCTAACCCTAACCCGAACCCTAACCCCTAACCCTACCCCTAACCCTAACCCGAACCCTAACCCGAACCCTAACCCTATCCCTAACCCGAACCCTAACCCTAAACCTAAGCCTAACCCGAACCCTAACTCTAACCATAACCCTAACCCTAACCCTAACCCGAACCCTAACCATAAACCTAACCCGAAACCAAACCCTAACCGTAACCCTAACCCTAACCCGAACCCTAACCCTAACCCTAAACTCTAACCCTAAACCTAACCCTAACCCGAACCCTAACCCTAACCCTAACCCTAACCCGAACCCGACCCTAACCCGAACCCTAACCCTAACCCTAATCCGAACCCTAACCCTAACATTAACCCTAACCTTAACCCTAACCCGAACCCGAACCCTAACCCTAACCCTAACCCTAACCCTAACCCTAACCCTAACCCTAACCCGAACCCTAACCCCTAACCCTAACCCTAACCCTAACCCGAACCCGAACCCTAACCCTAACCCTACATCCTAAAACTAACCCTAACCCTAACACGAACCCTAAACCTAACCCGAACCCTAACTCTAACCGGAAACCTAACCCGAACCCTAACCCTAACCCGAACCCGAACCCTACCCCTAACCCGAACACTAACCCTAACCCGAAACCGAACCCTAACCCTATACCTAACCCTAACCCGAAACCTAACGCTATCCCTAAACCTAACCGTAAACCTAAGCCTAACCCGAACCCTAACCCGAACCCTAAGCCTAACCCGACCCTGAACCCTAACCCTAACGCTAACCCTAACCCGAACCCGAACCCTAACCCTAACCCTAACCGAAACCCTAACCCTAACCCTAACCCTAACCCTAACCCGAACCCTAACCCCTAACCCTACCCCTAACCCTAACCCGAACCCTAACCCGAACCCTAACCCTATCCCTAACCCGAACCCTAACCCTAACCCTAACCCCGAACCCGAACCCTAACCCTAACCCTAACCCGAACCCTAACCCGAACCCGAACCCTAACCTAACCCGAACCCGAACCCTAACCCTAACCCTAAACCGAACCCTAAGCCTAACACGAACCCTAACCCTAACCCTAACCCAAACCCTAACCCTTACCCTTACCCGACACCTATCCCGAACCCTAACGCGAAACCTAACCCTAACCCTAACCCTAACCCTAACACTAACCCTAACCCTAACCCGAACCCTAACCCGAACCCGAACCCTAACCCTAACCCGAACCCTAACCCTAACCCAAACCCTAACCCTAACCCGAACCCTATCACTAACCCGAACCCTAACCCTAACCTGAACCCGAACCCTAACACTAACCCTAACCGGAACCCTAACCCTAACCCGAATCCTAACCCTAACCCAAACACTAACCCTAACCCGAACCCTAACCTGAACCCTAACCCGAACCCTAACCCTAACCCGAACCCTAACCGTAACCCTAAACCTAACCCGAACCCGAAACCTAACCCTAACCCTAACCCGAAACCTAACCCGAACCCTAACCCTAACCCGAACCCTAACCCGAACCCTACCCCTAACTCTAATCCGAACCCTAACCCTAAACCTAACCCTAACCCTAACCCTTACACTAACCCGAACCTTAACCCTAACCCGAACCCTAACCCTAACCCTAACCCTAACCCTAACCCTAAACCGAACCCTAACCCGAACACTAAACCTAACCCTAACCCGAAACCTAACCCTAACCCTAACCCTAACCCTATACCGAACACTACCCCTAACCTTAACCGGAACCCTAACCCTAACCCGAACCCGAACCCTAACCCCTTACCCGAATCCTAACCCTAACCCGAACCCTAACACGAACCCTAACCATAACCCTAACCCCGAACCCTAACCCTAACCCTAAACCTAACCCGAACCCTAACCCGAACCCTAACCCTAACCCGAACCCGAACCCTAACCCTAACACTAAACCGAACCCTAAACCTAACCTGAACCCGAACCCTAACCCTAAACCTAACCCGAACCCTAACTCTAAACCTTACCCGACCGCTAACCCGAACCCTAACGCGAACCCTAACCCTAAACCTAACCCTAACCCGAACCTTAGCCCTAACCCTAACCTGAACCGTGACCCTAACCCTAACCCTAAACCTAACCCTAAACCGAACCCTAACCCTAACCCTAACCCTAACCCGAACCCTAACCCTAACCCTAACCCTAACCCGAACCCTAACCCGAACCTTAACCCTAACCCTAACCCTAACCCGAAACCTAACCCTAACCCTAACCCTAACCCGAACCCTAACCCTAACCATAACACTAACCCTAACCCTAACCTGACCCCGAACACTAACCATAACCCTAACCCGAACCCTAACCCTAACCGTAACCCTAACCCTAACCCGAACCCAAACCCTAACCCTAAACCCTAACCCTAACCCTAACCCTAACCCGAACCCTAACCCTAACCCTAACCCGAACCCGAACCCTAACCCGAACCCTACCCCTAACCCTAATCCGAACCCTAACCCTAACCTTAACCCTAACCCTAAACTTATACCGAACCCGAACCCGAACCCTAACCCTAACCCTAACCCGAACCCTAACCCTAACCCTAACACTAACCCTAACCCTAACCCCTAACACTAACCGTAAACCTAACCCTAACCGAACCCTAACACTAACACTTCCTCCTAAACCTAACCCTAACCCGAACCCTAACACTACCCCGAACCCGAACCCTACCCCTAAACCGAACCCTAACCCTAACCCGAACCCTAACCCTAACACAAACCCTAACCCGAACCCGAACCCTAACCCGAACCCGAACCCGAACCCTAACCCGAACCCAACCCTAACCCTAACACTAACCCTAAACCGAACCCGAACCTAACTCTAACCCTAACCCTAACACTAACCCTAACCCTAACCCGAAACCTAACCCGAACCCGAACCCTAACCCTAATCCTACCCCTAACCCTAACCCGAACCCTAACCCTAACCCGAACCCTAACACTAACCCGAACCCTAACCCTAACCCGAACCCGAAGGCTAACCCTAACCCACCCGGAACCCTAACCCTAACCCGAAACCTAACCCTAACCCAAACCCTAACCCTAACCCGAACCCTAACCCGAACCCTAACCCGAACCCTAACCCTAACCCGAACCCTACCCTAACCCTAACCCGAACGCGAACCCTAACCCCTTACCCGAATCCTAACCCTAAACCGAACCCTAACCCGAACACTAACCCTAACCCGAACCCTAACCCAAACCCTAACCCTAACCCTAACCCTAAACCGAACCCTAACCGTAACCCTAAACCTAACACGAACCCTAACCCTACCCCTAACCCTAACCCGAACCCTAACCCGAACCCTAACCCTATCCCTAACCCGAACCCTAACCCTAAACCTAAGCCTAACCCGAACCCTAACTCTAACCATAACCCTAACCCTAACCCTAACCCGAACCCTAACCATAAACCTAACCCGAAACCAAACCCTAACCGTAACCCTAACCCTAACCCGAACCCTAACCCTAACCCTAACCTCTAACCCTAAACCTAACCCTAAACCGAACCCTAACCCTAACCCTAACCCTAACCCGAACCCGACCCTAACCCGAACCCTAACCCTAACCCTAATCCGAACCCTAACCCTAACATTAACCCTAACCTTAACCCTAACCCGAACCCGAACCCTAACCCTAACCCTAACCCTAACCCTAACCCTAACCCGAACCCTAACCCCTAACCCTACCCCTAACCCTAACCCGAACCCTAACCCGAACCCTAACCCTATCCCTAACCCGAACCCTAACCCTAAACCTAAGCCTAACCCGAACCCTAACTCTAACCATAACCCTAACCCTAACCCTAACCCGAACCCTAACCATAAACCTAACCCGAAACCAAACCCTAACCGTAACCCTAACCCTAACCCGAACCCTAACCCTAACCCTAAACTCTAACCCTAAACCTAACCCTAACCCGAACCCTAACCCTAACCCTAACCCTAACCCGAACCCGACCCTAACCCGAACCCTAACCCTAACCCTAATCCGAACCCTAACCCTAACATTAACCCTAACCTTAACCCTAACCCGAACCCGAACCCTAACCCTAACCCTAACCCTAACCCTAACCCTAACCCTAACCCGAACCCTAACCCCTAACCCTAACCCTAACCCTAACCCGAACCCGAACCCTAACCCTAACCCTACATCCTAAAACTAACCCTAACCCTAACACGAACCCTAAACCTAACCCGAACCCTAACTCTAACCGGAAACCTAACCCGAACCCTAACCCTAACCCGAACCCGAACCCTACCCCTAACCCGAACACTAACCCTAACCCGAAACCGAACCCTAACCCTATACCTAACCCTAACCCGAAACCTAACGCTATCCCTAAACCTAACCGTAAACCTAAGCCTAACCCGAACCCTAACCCGAACCCTAAGCCTAACCCGACCCTGAACCCTAACCCTAACGCTAACCCTAACCCGAACCCGAACCCTAACCCTAACCCTAACCGAAACCCTAACCCTAACCCTAACCCTAACCCTAACCCGAACCCTAACCCCTAACCCTACCCCTAACCCTAACCCGAACCCTAACCCGAACCCTAACCCTATCCCTAACCCGAACCCTAACCCTAACCCTAACCCCGAACCCGAACCCTAACCCTAACCCTAACCCGAACCCTAACCCGAACCCGAACCCTAACCTAACCCGAACCCGAACCCTAACCCTAACCCTAAACCGAACCCTAAGCCTAACACGAACCCTAACCCTAACCCTAACCCAAACCCTAACCCTTACCCTTACCCGACACCTATCCCGAACCCTAACGCGAAACCTAACCCTAACCCTAACCCTAACCCTAACACTAACCCTAACCCTAACCCGAACCCTAACCCGAACCCGAACCCTAACCCTAACCCGAACCCTAACCCTAACCCAAACCCTAACCCTAACCCGAACCCTATCACTAACCCGAACCCTAACCCTAACCTGAACCCGAACCCTAACACTAACCCTAACCGGAACCCTAACCCTAACCCGAATCCTAACCCTAACCCAAACACTAACCCTAACCCGAACCCTAACCTGAACCCTAACCCGAACCCTAACCCTAACCCGAACCCTAACCGTAACCCTAAACCTAACCCGAACCCGAAACCTAACCCTAACCCTAACCCGAAACCTAACCCGAACCCTAACCCTAACCCGAACCCTAACCCGAACCCTACCCCTAACTCTAATCCGAACCCTAACCCTAAACCTAACCCTAACCCTAACCCTTACACTAACCCGAACCTTAACCCTAACCCGAACCCTAACCCTAACCCTAACCCTAACCCTAACCCTAAACCGAACCCTAACCCGAACACTAAACCTAACCCTAACCCGAAACCTAACCCTAACCCTAACCCTAACCCTATACCGAACACTACCCCTAACCTTAACCGGAACCCTAACCCTAACCCGAACCCGAACCCTAACCCCTTACCCGAATCCTAACCCTAACCCGAACCCTAACACGAACCCTAACCATAACCCTAACCCCGAACCCTAACCCTAACCCTAAACCTAACCCGAACCCTAACCCGAACCCTAACCCTAACCCGAACCCGAACCCTAACCCTAACACTAAACCGAACCCTAAACCTAACCTGAACCCGAACCCTAACCCTAAACCTAACCCGAACCCTAACTCTAAACCTTACCCGACCGCTAACCCGAACCCTAACGCGAACCCTAACCCTAAACCTAACCCTAACCCGAACCTTAGCCCTAACCCTAACCTGAACCGTGACCCTAACCCTAACCCTAAACCTAACCCTAAACCGAACCCTAACCCTAACCCTAACCCTAACCCGAACCCTAACCCTAACCCTAACCCTAACCCGAACCCTAACCCGAACCTTAACCCTAACCCTAACCCTAACCCGAAACCTAACCCTAACCCTAACCCTAACCCGAACCCTAACCCTAACCATAACACTAACCCTAACCCTAACCTGACCCCGAACACTAACCATAACCCTAACCCGAACCCTAACCCTAACCGTAACCCTAACCCTAACCCGAACCCAAACCCTAACCCTAAACCCTAACCCTAACCCTAACCCTAACCCGAACCCTAACCCTAACCCTAACCCGAACCCGAACCCTAACCCGAACCCTACCCCTAACCCTAATCCGAACCCTAACCCTAACCTTAACCCTAACCCTAAACTTATACCGAACCCGAACCCGAACCCTAACCCTAACCCTAACCCGAACCCTAACCCTAACCCTAACACTAACCCTAACCCTAACCCCTAACACTAACCGTAAACCTAACCCTAACCGAACCCTAACACTAACACTTCCTCCTAAACCTAACCCTAACCCGAACCCTAACACTACCCCGAACCCGAACCCTACCCCTAAACCGAACCCTAACCCTAACCCGAACCCTAACCCTAACACAAACCCTAACCCGAACCCGAACCCTAACCCGAACCCGAACCCGAACCCTAACCCGAACCCAACCCTAACCCTAACACTAACCCTAAACCGAACCCGAACCTAACTCTAACCCTAACCCTAACACTAACCCTAACCCTAACCCGAAACCTAACCCGAACCCGAACCCTAACCCTAATCCTACCCCTAACCCTAACCCGAACCCTAACCCTAACCCGAACCCTAACACTAACCCGAACCCTAACCCTAACCCGAACCCGAAGGCTAACCCTAACCCACCCGGAACCCTAACCCTAACCCGAAACCTAACCCTAACCCAAACCCTAACCCTAACCCGAACCCTAACCCGAACCCTAACCCGAACCCTAACCCTAACCCGAACCCTACCCTAACCCTAACCCGAACGCGAACCCTAACCCCTTACCCGAATCCTAACCCTAAACCGAACCCTAACCCGAACACTAACCCTAACCCGAACCCTAACCCAAACCCTAACCCTAACCCTAAACCTAAACCGAACCCTAACCGTAACCCTAAACCTAACCCGAACCCTAACCCTACCCCTAACCCTAACCCGAACCCTAACCCGAACCCTAACCCTATCCCTAACCCGAACCCTAACCCTAAACCTAAGCCTAACACGAACTCTAACTCTAACCATAACCCTAACCCTAACCCTAACCCGAACCTTAACCATAACCCTAACCCGAAACCAAACACTAACCGTAACCCTAACCCTAACCCGAACCCTAACCCTAACCCTAACCTCTAACCCTAAACCTAACCCTAACCCGAACCCTAACCCTAACCCTAACCCTAACCCGAACCCGAACCTAACCCGAACGCTACCCCTAACCCTAATCCGAACCCTAACCCTAACATTAACCCTAACCTTAACCCTAACCCGAACCCGAACCCTAACCCTAACCCTAACCCTAACCCTAACCCGAACCCTAACCCCTAACCCTAACCCTAACCCTAACCCGAACCCGAACCCTAACCCTAACCCTACATCCTAAAACTAACCCTAACCCTAACACGAACCCTAAACCTAACCCGAACCCTAACCCTAACCCGAACGCGAACCCTACCCCTAACCCGAACCCTAACCCTAACCCGAACCCTAACCCTAACACTAACCCTAAACCAAACCCGAACCCTAACCCTAACCCGAACCCGAACCCTAACGCGAACCCTACACCTAACACAAATCCGAACCCTAACCCTAACCTTAATCCTAACCCTAACCCTAACCCGAACCCGAACCCTAACCCTAACCCTAACCCTAACCCGAACCCTAACCCTAACCCGAACACTAACCCCTAACCCTAACCCTAACTCTAACCCTAACCCGAACCCTAACCCTAACCCAACCTCCTAACCCCTACACTAACCCTAAACCGAACCCTAACCTAACCCGAACCCTAACCCTAACCCGAACACTAAACCGAACCCTAACCCTCACCTGAACCCGAACTCTAACCCTAACCCTAACCCGAACCGAACCCGAACCCTAACCCTAACCGTAACCCGAACACTAACCCTAACCCTAACCCTAACCCGAACCCTAACCCTAACCCTAACCCTAACCCTAACCCGAACCCTAACCCTAACCCTAACCCCTAACCCTAACCCTAACCCTAACCGTAACCCGAACCCTATCCCTAACCCCAAACCTAACACTAACCCGAACCCGAAACCTAACCCGAACCCTACATCTAACCCTAATCCGAACCCTAACCCTAACCCTAACCCTAACCCTAACCCTAACACTAACCCGAACCCGAACCCTAACCCGAACCCTACCCCTAACCCTAATCCGAACCCTAACCCTAACCCTAACCCTAACCCTAACCCGAAACCTAACCCTAACCCGAAACCTAACCTTAAACCTAACACTAACCCGAACCCGAACCCTAAACCGAACCCTACATCTAACCCTAATCCGAACCCTAACCCTAACCCTAACCCTAACCCGAACCCGAACCCTAACCCGAACCCTACCCCTAACCCTAATCCGAACACTAACCCTAACCCGAACCCGAACCCTAACCCGAACCCTACCCCTAACCCTAATCCGAACCCTAAACCTAAGCCTAACCCTAACCCTAACCCGAATCCTAACACTAACCCGAAACCTAACCCTAAACCTAACACTAACCCGAACCCGAACCCTAATCCGAAACCTACATCTAACCCTAATCCGAACACTAAACTTAACCCTAACCCTAACCCTAACCCGAACCCGAACCCTAACCCGAACCCTACCCCTAACCCTAATCCGAACCCTAACCCTAACCCGAACCCGAACACTAACCCGAACCCTACATCTAACCCTAATCCGAACCCTAACCCTAACCCTAACCCGAAACCTAAACCTAACCCGAAACCTAACACTAACACTAACCCTAACCCGAACCCGAAACCTAACACTAACTCAACCCCGAACCCTAACCCGAACCCGAACCCGAACCCTAACACTAACTCGAACCCGAACCCTAACCCGAACCCGAAACCTAACCCTAACACTAACCCTAAAACGAAACCGAACCCTAACCCTAACCCTAACACTAACACTAACCCTAACCCTAACCCGAACCCTAACCCGAACCCGAACCCTAACCCTAACCCTAACCCTAACCCGAACCCTAACCCGAACCCTAACCCTATCCCTAACCCGAACCCTAACCCTAAACCTAAGCCTAACACGAACTCTAACTCTAACCATAACCCTAACCCTAACCCTAACCCGAACCTTAACCATAACCCTAACCCGAAACCAAACACTAACCGTAACCCTAACCCTAACCCGAACCCTAACCCTAACCCTAACCTCTAACCCTAAACCTAACCCTAACCCGAACCCTAACCCTAACCCTAACCCTAACCCGAACCCGAACCTAACCCGAACGCTACCCCTAACCCTAATCCGAACCCTAACCCTAACATTAACCCTAACCTTAACCCTAACCCGAACCCGAACCCTAACCCTAACCCTAACCCTAACCCTAACCCGAACCCTAACCCCTAACCCTAACCCTAACCCTAACCCGAACCCGAACCCTAACCCTAACCCTACATCCTAAAACTAACCCTAACCCTAACACGAACCCTAAACCTAACCCGAACCCTAACCCTAACCGGAAACCTAACCCGAACCCTAACCCTAACCCGAACGCGAACCCTACCCCTAACCCGAACCCTAACCCTAACCCGAACCCTAACCCTAACACTAACCCTAAACCGAACCCGAACCCTAACCCTAACCCGAACCCGAACCCTAACACGAACCCTACACCTAACACAAATCCGAACCCTAACCCTAACCTTAATCCTAACCCTAACCCTAACCCGAACCCGAACCCTAACCCTAACCCTAACCCTAACCCGAACCCTAACCCTAACCCGAACACTAACCCCTAACCCTAACCCTAACTCTAACCCTAACCCGAACCCTAACCCTAACCCAACCTCCTAACCCCTACACTAACCCGAAACCGAACCCTAACCTAACCCGAACCCTAACCCTAACCCGAACACTAAACCGAACCCTAACCCTCACCTGAACCCGAACTCTAACCCTAACCCTAACCCGAACCGAACCCTAACCCTAACCCTAACCGTAACCCGAACACTAACCCTAACCCTAACCCTAACCCGAACCCTAACCCTAACCATAACACTAACCCTAACCCTAACCTGACCCCGAACACTAACCATAACCCTAACCCGAACCCTAACCCTAACCGTAACCCTAACCCTAACCCGAACCCAAACCCTAACCCTAAACCCTAACCCTAACCCTAACCCTAACCCGAACCCTAACCCTAACCCTAACCCTAACCCGAACCCGAACCCTAACCCGAACCCTACCCCTAACCCTAATCCGAACCCTAACCCTAACCTTAACCCTAACCCTAAACCTATACCGAACCCGAACCCGAATCCTAACCCTAACCCTAACCCTAACCCTAACCCTAACACTAACCCTAACCCTAACCCCTAACACTAACCGTAAACCTAACCCTAACCCGAACCCTAACACTAACACTTCCTCCTAAACCTAACCCTAACCCGAACCCTAACCCTACCCCGAACCCGAACCCTACCCCTAAACCGAACCCTAACCCTAACCCGAACCCTAAACCTAACACTAACCCTAACCCGAACCCGAACCCTAACCCGAACCCGAACCCGAACCCTAAACCGAACCCAACCCTAACCCTAACACTAACCCTAAACCGAACCCGAACCTAACTCTAACCCTAACCCTAACACTAACCCTAAACCTAACCCGAAACCTAACCCGAACCCGAACCCTAACCCTAATCCTACCCCTAACCCTAACCCGAACCCTAACACTAACCCGAACCCTAACACTAACCCGAACCCTAACCCTAACCCGAACCCGAATGCTAACCCTAACCCTAACCGGAACCCTAACCCTAACCCGAAACCTAACCCTAACCCAAACCCTAACCCTAACCCGAACCCTAAACCGAACCCTAACCCGAACCCTAACCCTAACCCGAACCCTACCCTAACCCTAACCCGAACCCGAACCCTAACCCCTTACCCGAATCCTAACCCTAAACCGAACCCTAACCCGAACCCTAACCCTAACCCGAACCCTAACCCAAACCCTAACCCTAACCCTAACCCTAAACCGAACCCTAACCGTAACCCTAAACCTAACACGAACCCTAACCCTACCCCTAACCCTAACCCGAACCCTAACCCGAACCCTAACCCTATCCCTAACCCGAACCCTAACCCTAAACCTAAGCCTAACCCGAACCCTAACTCTAACCATAACCCTAACCCTAACCCTAACCCGAACCCTAACCATAAACCTAACCCGAAACCAAACCCTAACCGTAACCCTAACCCTAACCCGAACCCTAACCCTAACCCTAACCTCTAACCCTAAACCTAACCCTAAACCGAACCCTAACCCTAACCCTAACCCTAACCCGAACCCGACCCTAACCCGAACCCTAACCCTAACCCTAATCCGAACCCTAACCCTAACATTAACCCTAACCTTAACCCTAACCCGAACCCGAACCCTAACCCTAACCCTAACCCTAACCCTAACCCTAACCCGAACCCTAACCCCTAACCCTACCCCTAACCCTAACCCGTACCCTAACCCTAACCCTAACCCTATCCCTAACCCGAACCCTAACCCTAAACCTAAGCCTAACCCGAACCCTAACTCTAACCATAACCCTAACCCTAACCCTAACCCGAACCCTAACCATAAACCTAACCCGAAACCAAACCCTAACCGTAACCCTAACCCTAACCCGAACCCTAACCCTAACCCTAAACTCTAACCCTAAACCTAACCCTAACCCGAACCCTAACCCTAACCCTAACCCTAACCCGAACCCGAACCTAACCCGAACGCTACCCCTAACCCTAATCCGAACCCTAACCCTAACATTAACCCTAACCTTAACCCTAACCCGAACCCGAACCCTAACCCTAACCCTAACCCTAACCCTAACCCTAACCCGAACCCTAACCCCTAACCCTAACCCTAACCCTAACCCGAACCCGAACCCTAACCCTAACCCTACATCCTAAAACTAACCCTAACCCTAACACGAACCCTAAACCTAACCCGAACCCTAACTCTAACCGGAAACCTAACCCGAACCCTAACCCTAACCCGAACCCGAACCCGAACCCTACCCCTAACCCGAACCCTAACCCTAACCCGAAACCGAACCCTAACCCTATACCTAACCCTAACCCGAAACCTAACGCTATCCCTAAACCTAACCGTAAACCTAAGCCTAACCCGAACCCTAACCCGAACCCTAAGCCTAACCCGACCCTGAACCCTAACCCTAACGCTAACCCTAACCCGAACCCGAACCCTAACCCTAACCCTAACCGAAACCCTAACCCTAACCCTAACCCTAACCCTAACCCGAACCCTAACCCCTAACCCTACCCCTAACCCTAACCCGAACCCTAACCCGAACCCTAACCCTATCCCTAACCCGAACCCTAACCCTAACCCTAACCCCGAACCCGAACCCTAACCCTAACCCTAACCCGAACCCTAACCCGAACCCGAACCCTAACCTAACCCGAACCCGAACCCTAACCCTAACCCTAAACCGAACCCTAAGCCTAACACGAACCCTAACCCTAACCCTAACCCAAACCCTAACCCTTACCCTTACCCGACACCTATCCCGAACCCTAACGCGAAACCTAACCCTAACCCTAACCCTAACCCTAACACTAACCCTAACCCTAACCCGAACCCTAACCCGAACCCGAACCCTAACCCTAACCCGAACCCTAACCCTAACCCAAACCCTAACCCTAACCCGAACCCTATCACTAACCCGAACCCTAACCCTAACCTGAACCCGAACCCTAACACTAACCCTAACCGGAACCCTAACCCTAACCCGAATCCTAACCCTAACCCAAACACTAACCCTAACTCGAACCCTAACCTGAACCCTAACCCGAACCCTAACCCTAACCCGAACCCTAACCGTAACCCTAAACCTAACCCGAACCCGAAACCTAAACCTAACCCTAACCCGAACCCTAACCCGAACCCTAACCCTAACCCGAACCCTAACCCGAACCCTACCCCTAAGTCTAATCCGAACCCTAACCCTAAACCTAACCCTAACCCTAACCCTTACACTAACCCGAACCTTAACCCTAACCCGAACCCTAACCCTAACCCTAACCCTAACCCTAACCCTAAACCGAACCCTAACCCGAACACTAAACCTAACCCTAACCCGAAACCTAACCCTAACCCTAACCCTAACCCTATACCGAACACTACCCCTAACCTTAACCGGAACCCTAACCCTAACCCGAACCCGAACCCTAACCCCTTACCCGAATCCTAACCCTAACCCGAACCCTAACACGAACCCTAACCATAACCCTAACCCCGAACCCTAACCCTAACCCTAAACCTAACCCGAACCCTAACCCGAACCCTAACCCTAACCCGAACCCGAACCCTAACCCTAACACTAAACCGAACCCTAAACCTAACCTGAACCCTAACCCTAACCCTAAACCTAACCCGAACCCTAACTCTAAACCTTACCCGACCGCTAACCCGAACCCTAACGCGAACCCTAACCCTAAACCTAACCCTAACCCGAACCTTAGCCCTAACCCTAACCTGAACCGTGACCCTAACCCTAACCCTAAACCTAACCCTAAACCAAACCCTAACCCTAACCCTAACCCTAACCCGAACCCTAACCCTAACCCTAACCCTAACCCGAACCCTAACCCGAACCTTAACCCTAACCCGAACCCTAACCCTAACCCTAACCCGAAACCTAACCCTAACCCTAACCCTAACCCGAACCCTAACCCTAACCATAACACTAACCCTAACCCTAACCTGACCCCGAACACTAACCATAACCCTAACCCGAACCCTAACCCTAACCGTAACCCTAACCCTAACCCGAAACCAAACCCTAACCCTAAACCCTAACCCTAACCCTAACCCTAACCCGAACCCTAACCCTAACCCTAACCCGAACCCGAACCCTAACCCGAACCCTAACCCTAATCCGAACCCTAACCCTAACCTTAACCCTAACCCTAAACCTATACCGAACCCGAACCCGAACCCTAACCCTAACCCTAACCCGAACCCTAACCCTAACCCTAACACTAACCCTAACCCTAAACCCTAACACTAACCGTAAACCTAACCCTAACCGAACCCTAACACTAACACTTCCTCCTAAACCTAACCCTAACCCGAACCCTAACCCTACCCCGAACCCGAACCCTACCCCTAAACCGAACCCTAACCCTAACCCGAACCCTAACCCTAACACTAACCCTAACCCGAACCCGAACCCTAACCCGAACCCGAACCCGAACCCTAACCCGAACCCAAACCTAACCCTAACACTAACCCTAAACCGAACCCGAACCTAACTCTAACCCTAACCCTAACACTAACCCTAACCCTAACCCGAAACCTAACCCGAACCCGAACCCTAACCCTAATCCTACCCCTAACCCTAACCCGAACCCTAACCCTAACCCGAACCCTAACACTAACCCGAACCCTAACCCTAACCCGAACCCGAAGGCTAACCCTAACCCACCCGGAACCCTAACCCTAACCCGAAACCTAACCCTAACCCAAACCCTAACCCTAACCCGAACCCTAACCCGAACCCTAACCCGAACCCTAACCCTAACCCGAACCCTACCCTCACCCTAACCCGAACCCGAACCCTAACCCCTTACCCGAATCCTAACCCTAAACCGAACCCTAACCCGAACACTAACCCTAACCCGAACCCTAACCCAAACCCTAACCCTAACCCTAAACCTAAACCGAACCCTAACCGTAACCCTAAACCTAACCCGAACCCTAACCCTACCCCTAACCCTAACCCGAACCCTAACCCGAACCCTAACCCTATCCCTAACCCGAACCCTAACCCTAAACCTAAGCCTAACACGAACTCTAACTCTAACCATAACCCTAACCCTAACCCTAACCCGAACCTTAACCATAACCCTAACCCGAAACCAAACACTAACCGTAACCCTAACCCTAACCCGAACCCTAACCCTAACCCTAACCTCTAACCCTAAACCTAACCCTAACCCGAACCCTAACCCTAACCCTAACCCTAACCCGAACCCGAACCTAACCCGAACGCTACCCCTAACCCTAATCCGAACCCTAACCCTAACATTAACCCTAACCTTAACCCTAACCCGAACCCGAACCCTAACCCTAACCCTAACCCTAACCCTAACCCTAACCCGAACCCTAACCCCTAACCCTAACCCTAACCCTAACCCGAACCCGAACCCTAACCCTAACCCTACATCCTAAAACTAACCCTAACCCTAACACGAACCCTAAACCTAACCCGAACCCTAACCCTAACCGGAAAACTAACCCGAACCCTAACCCTAACCCGAACGCGAACCCTACCCCTAACCCGAACCCTAACCCTAACCCGAACCCTAACCCTAACACTAACCCTAAACCGAACCCGAACCCTAACCCTAACCCGAACCCGAACCCTAACACGAACCCTACACCTAACACAAATCCGAACCCTAACCCTAACCTTAATCCTAACCCTAACCCTAACCCGAACCCGAACCCTAACCCTAACCCTAACCCTAACCCGAACCCTAACCCTAACCCGAACACTAACCCCTAACCCTAACCCTAACTCTAACCCTAACCCGAACCCTAACCCTAACCCAACCTCCTAACCCCTACACTAACCCTAAACCGAACCCTAACCTAACCCGAACCCTAACCCTAAACCGAACACTAAACCGAACCCTAACCCTCACCTGAACCCGAACTCTAACCCTAACCCTAACCCGAACCGAACCCGAACCCTAACCCTAACCGTAACCCGAACACTAACCCTAACCCTAACCCTAACCCGAACCCTAACCCTAACCCTAACCCTAACCCTAACCCGAACCCTAACCCTAACCCTAACCCCTAACCCTAACCCTAACCCTAACCGTAACCCGAACCCTATCCGTAACCCCAAACCTAACACTAACCCGAACCCGAAACCTAACCCGAACCCTACATCTAACCCTAATCCGAACCCTAACCCTAACCCTAACCCTAACCCTAACCCTAACACTAACCCGAACCCGAACCCTAACCCGAACCCTACCCCTAACCCTAATCCGAACCCTAACCCTAACCCTAACCCTAACCCTAACCCGAAACCTAACCCTAACCCGAAACCTAACCTTAAACCTAACACTAACCCGAACCCGAACCCTAAACCGAACCCTACATCTAACCCTAATCCGAACCCTAACCCTAACCCTAACCCTAACCCGAACCCGAACCCTAACCCGAACCCTACCCCTAACCCTAATCCGAACACTAACCCTAACCCGAACCCGAACCCTAACCCGAACCCTACCCCTAACCCTAATCCGAACCCTAAACCTAAGCCTAACCCTAACCCTAACCCGAATCCTAACACTAACCCGAAACCTAACCCTAAACCTAACACTAACCCGAACCCGAACCCTAATCCGAAACCTACATCTAACCCTAATCCGAACACTAAACTTAACCCTAACCCTAACCCTAACCCGAACCCGAACCCTAACCCGAACCCTACCCCTAACCCTAATCCGAACCCTAACCCTAACCCGAACCCGAACACTAACCCGAACCCTACATCTAACCCTAATCCGAACCCTAACCCTAACCCTAACCCGAAACCTAACCCTAACCCGAAACCTAACACTAACACTAACCCTAACCCGAACCCGAACCCTAACACTAACTCAACCCCGAACCCTAACCCGAACCCGAACCCTAACACTAACTCGAACCCGAACCCTAACCCGAACCCGAAACCTAACCCTAACACTAACCCTAAAACGAAACCGAACCCTAACCCTAACCCTAAAACTAACACTAACCCTAACCCTAACCCGAACCCTAACCCGAACCCGAACCCTAACCCTAACCCTAACCCTAACCCGAACCCTAACCCGAACCCTAACCCTATCCCTAACCCGAACCCTAACCCTAAACCTAAGCCTAACACGAACTCTAACTCTAACCATAACCCTAACCCTAACCCTAACCCGAACCTTAACCATAACCCTAACCCGAAACCAAACACTAACCGTAACCCTAACCCTAACCCGAACCCTAACCCTAACCCTAACCTCTAACCCTAAACCTAACCCTAACCCGAACCCTAACCCTAACCCTAACCCTAACCCGAACCCGAACCTAACCCGAACGCTACCCCTAACCCTAATCCGAACCCTAACCCTAACATTAACCCTAACCTTAACCCTAACCCGAACCCGAACCCTAACCCTAACCCTAACCCTAACCCTAACCCGAACCCTAACCCCTAACCCTAACCCTAACCCTAACCCGAACCCGAACCCTAACCCTAACCCTACATCCTAAAACTAACCCTAACCCTAACACGAACCCTAAACCTAACCCGAACCCTAACCCTAACCGGAAACCTAACCCGAACCCTAACCCTAACCCGAACGCGAACCCTACCCCTAACCCGAACCCTAACCCTAACCCGAACCCTAACCCTAACACTAACCCTAAACCGAACCCGAACCCTAACCCTAACCCGAACCCGAACCCTAACACGAACCCTACACCTAACACAAATCCGAACCCTAACCCTAACCTTAATCCTAACCCTAACCCTAACCCGAACCCGAACCCTAACCCTAACCCTAACCCTAACCCGAACCCTAACCCTAACGCGAACACTAAACCCTAACCCTAACCCTAACTCTAACCCTAACCCGAACCCTAACCCTAACCCAACCTCCTAACCCCTACACTAACCCTAAACCGAACCCTAACCTAACCCGAACCCTAACCCTAACCCGAACACTAAACCGAACCCTAACCCTCACCTGAACCCGAACTCTAACCCTAACCCTAACCCGAACCGAACCCGAACCCTAACCCTAACCGTAACCCGAACACTAACCCTAACCCTAACCCTAACCCTAACCCTAACCCGAACCCTAACCCTAACCCTAACCCTAACCCTAACCCGAACCCTAACCCTAACCCTAACCCCTAACCCTAACCCTAACCCTAACCGTAACCCGAACCCTATCCCTAACCCCAAACCTAACACTAACCCGAACCCGAAACCTAACCCGAACCCTACATCTAACCCTAATCCGAACCCTAACCCTAACCCTAACCCTAACCCTAACCCTAACACTAACCCGAACCCGAACCCTAACCCGAACCCTACCCCTAACCCTAATCCGAACCCTAACCCTAACCCTAACCCTAACCCTAACCCGAAACCTAACCCTAACGCGAAACCTAACCTTAAACCTAACACTAACCCGAACCCGAACCCTAAACCGAACCCTACATCTAACCCTAATCCGAACCCTAACCCTAACCCTAACCCGAACCCGAACCCTAACCCGAACCCTACCCCTAACCCTAATCCGAACACTAACCCTAACCCGAACCCGAACCCTAACCCGAACCCTACCCCTAACCCTAATCCGAACCCTAAACCTAAGCCTAACCCTAACCCTAACCCGAATCCTAACACTAACCCGAACCCGAACCCTAATCCGAAACCTACATCTAACCCTAATCCGAACACTAAACTTAACCCTAACCCTAACCCTAACCCGAACCCGAACCCTAACCCGAACCCTACCCCTAACCCTAATCCGAACCCTAACCCTAACCCGAACCCGAACACTAACCCGAACCCTACATCTAACCCTAATCCGAACCCTAACCCTAACCCTAACCCGAAACCTAACCCTAACCCGAAACCTAACACTAACACTAACCCTAACCCGAACCCGAACCCTAACACTAACTCAACCCCGAACCCTAACCCGAACCCGAACCCGAACCCTAACACTAACTCGAACCCGAACCCTAACCCGAACCCGAAACCTAACCCTAACACTAACCCTAAAACGAAACCGAACCCTAACCCTAACCCTAACACTAACACTAACCCTAACCCTAACCCGAACCCTAACCCGAACCCGAACCCTAACCCTAACCCTAACCCTAACCCGAACCCTAACCCTAACCCTAACCCTAACCCGAACACTAACCCTAACAATAACCCTAATGCGAACCCTGACCCTAACCCTAACCCTAACCCTAACACTAACCCGAAACTGAACCCTAACCCTAACCCTAACCGTAACCCGAACCCGAACCCTAACCCTAAACCGAACCCTAACCATAACACTAACACTAACCCAAACCCGAACCCTAACCCTAACCCAAACCCTAACCCTAACCCGAACCCTAACACTAACCCGAACCCTAACCCTAACCCGAACCCTAACCCTAACACTAACCCTAACCCGAACCCGAACCCTAACCCTAACCCTAACCTGAACCCTAACCCTAACCTTAACCGGAACCCTAACCCTAACCCTACCCTGAACCCGAACCCTAACCCCTTACCCGAATCCTAACCCTAACCCGAAACCTAACCCGAAACCTAACCCTAATGCGAACACTAACCCTAACCCTAACCCGAACCCGAACCTTAACCCTAACCCTACTCCGAACCTTAACCCTAACCCTAACCCTAAACCTAAACCTAACCCTAACCCGAACCCTAACCCTAACCCTAACCCTAACACGAACCCTAACCCTAAACCTAACCCTAACCCGAACCCTAACCTGAACCCTAACCCTAACCCTAACCCGAACCCTAACCCTAACCCTAACCCTAACCCGAACCCTAACCCTAACCCTAACCCTAACCCTAACCCGAAACCGAAGCCTAACCCTAACCCTAACCCTAACCCGAACCCTAACCCTAACCCTAACCCTAACCCTAACACTAACCCGAACACTAACCCTAACCCGAACCCTAACCCTAACCCTAACCCGAGCCCGAACCCTAACCCTAACCCTAACCCTAACCCTAACCTTAACCCGAACCCTAACCCCTAACCCTAACCCTAACCCTAACCCGAACCAGAACCCTAACCCTAACCCTACCTCCTAAAACTAACCCTAACCCTAACCCGAACGCTAAACCTAACCCGAACCCTAACCCTAACCGGAAACCTAACCCGAACCCTAACCCTAAACCGAACCCGAACCCTAACCCTAACCCGAACCCTAACCCTAACCCGAACCCTAACCCTAACACTAAACCTAAACCGAACCCGAACCCTAACCCTAACCCGAACCCGAACCCTAACCCGAACCCTACACCTAACACTAATCCGAACCCTAACCCTAAACTTAATCCTAACCCTAACCCTAACCCGAACCCGAACCCTAACCCTAACAGTAACCCTAACCCTAACCCGAACCCTAACCCTAAGCCGAGCAGTCACCCTAACCCGAAACCTAACCCAAACTTTAACCCTAACCCGAAACCGACCCTAACCCTAACCCGAACCCTAACCCTAACCATAACCCTAACCCTAACCCTAACCCGAACCCTAACCCTAACCCAAACCGAACCCTAACCCTAACCCTAACCCTAACCCTAACCCTAACCCTAACCCGAACGGTAACCCTAACCCTAACCCCTAACCCTAACCCTAACCCTAACCCTAACCCGAACCCTAACACTTACCGTAACCCTAACCCTAACCCGAACCCAAACCCTAACCCGAACCCTACCCCTAACCCTAATCCGAACCCTAACCCTAACCCTAACCCTAAACCGAACCCGAACCCTAACCCTAACCGGAACCCTAACCCTAACACTAACCCTAACCCGAACCATAACCCGAACCCTAACCCTAACTCTAACGCGAACCCTAACCCTATCTCTAACCGTAACCCGAACCCTAACCCTAACCCGAACCCTAACACTAAACCTAAACCGAAACCTAACCCTAACACCTACCCGAACCTTAACCCTAACCCTAACGCGAACACTAACCCTAACACTAACGCGAACCCTAACCCGAACCCTAACCCTAACCCTAACCTGAACACTAACCCCTAACCCGAACCCGAACCCGAACCCTAACCCGAACCCTAACCCTAACCCTAACCCTAACCCGAACCCTAACCCTAAACCTAACACTAACCCTAACCCTAACTCTAACCCTAACCCGAACGGTAACCCTAACCCTAACCCCTAACCCTAACCCTAACCCTAACCCTAACCCGAACCCTAACCCTAACCCTAACCCTAACCCGAACCCGAACCCGACCCCTAACCCGAACCCTACCCCTAACCCTAATCCGAACCCTAAACCTAACCCTAACCCTAACCCGAACCCTAACCCTAACCCTAACCCTAACCCTAACCCTAACCCGAACCCTAACCGAACACTAACTCTAACCCTAACCCGAACCCTAACACTTAACCTAACCCTAAACCTAAACAGAACCCTAACCCTAATCTTAACCGGAACCCTAACCCTAACACTAACTCGAACCCGAACCCTAACAACTTACCCGAATCCTAAACCTAACCCGAACCCTAACCCGAACCCTAACCTTAACCCTAACCCTGAAACCGAACCCTAACCCTAAACCTAACCCTACCCCGAACCCTAACCCGAACCCTAACCCTAACCCGAACCCGAACCCTAACCCTAACCCGAACCCGAACCTTAACCCTAACACTAACCCGAACCCTAACCCTAACTTGAACTCTAACCCTAACCCTAACCCTAACCCGAACCCTAACCCTAACCCTAACCTGACCCCTAACTTGAACCCTAACCCTAACCCGAACCCTAACCCTAACCCTAACCCTAACCCTAACACTAAACCAAACCCTAACCCTAACCCTAACCCTAACCCAAACCCTAATCCTAACCCTAACCCTAACCCTAACCGGAACCCTCACCCTTACCCTAACCCTAACCCGAACACTAACCTGAACCCTAACCCTAACCCTAACCCGAACCGTAACCCGAACCCTAACCTTAACCCTAAACCTAACCCTAAACCTAACCCTAACCCTAACCCGAACCGGAACCCTAACCCGAACCCTACCACTAACCCTAATCCGAAACCTAAACCTAACCCTAACCCTAACCCTAACCCTAACCCGAAACCTAACCCTAACCCGAAATCTAACACTAACACAAACCCTAACCCGAACGCGAACCCTAACACTAACTTGAACCCGAACCCTAACCCGAACCCGAACCCTAACACTAACTCGAACCCGAACCCTAACCCGAACCCGAACCCTAACCCTAACACTAACCCTAAAACGAACCCGAACCCTAACCCTAACCCTAACCCCTAACCCTAACCCTAACCCTAACCCGAACCCTAACCCTAACCCTAAACCTAACCCGAACCCGAACCTAAACCGAACCCTACCCCTAACCCTAATCCGAACCCTAACCCTAACCTTAACCCTAACGCTAACCCTAACCCGAACCCTAACCCCTAACCCTAACCCTAACCCTAACCCTAACCCTAACCCGAACCCTAACAATAACCCTACCTCCTAAAACAAACCCTAACCCTAACCCGAACCCTAAACCTAACCCGAACCCTAACCCTAACCAGAAACCTAACCCGAACCCTAACCCTAACACGAACCCGAACCCTACCCCTAACCCGAACCCTAACCCTAACACTAACCCTAACCCTAACACTAACCCTAAACCGAACCCGAACCCTAACCCTAACCCGAACCCAAACCCTAACCCGAACCCGAACCCTAACCCTAAAACTAACCGTAAACCGAACCCGAACCCTAACCCTAACCCTAACCCTAGCACTAACCCTAACCCTAAACCGAACCCTAATCCGAAACCGAACCCTAACCCTAACCCTAACCCTAACCCGAACCCTAACCCGAACCCTAACCCAAACCCTAACCCGAACCCGAACCCTAACCCTAAAACTAACCGTAAACCTAACCCTAAACCGAACCCGAAACCTAACCCTAACCCGAACCCAAACCCTAACCCGAACCCGAACCCGAACCCTAACCCTAAAACTAACCGTAAACCGATCCCGAACCCTAAGCCTAACCCTAACCCTAACACTAACCCTAACCCTAAACCGAACCCTAATCCGAAACCGAACCCTAACCCTAACCCTAACCCTAACCCGAACCCGAACCCTAACCCTAAACCTAACCGGAACCCTAACCCTAACCCGAACCCTAACCCTAACCCAAACCCTAACCCTAACACGAACCCTAACCCTTAACCTAACCCGAACCCTAACCCGAACCCTAACCCTAACCCTAACCCGAACCCGAACCCTAACCCTAACCCTAACCCTAACCCGAACCCTTAACCGAACCCTAACCCTAACCCGAACCCGAACCCTAACCCGAACCCTAACCCGAACCCTAACCCGAAACCTAATCCTAACCCTAACCCGAACCCTAACCGTAACCCTAACCCTAACCCGAACCCTGACCCTAACCCTAACCCTAACCCTAACACTAACCCGAACCCTAAACCGAACCCTAATCCGAAACCGAACCCTAACCCTAAACCTAACCCTAACCCGAACCCGAACCCTAACCCTAAACCTAACCGGAACCCTAACCCTAACCCGAACCCTAACCCTAACCCAAACCCTAACCCTAACACGAACCCTAACCCTTCACCTAACCCGAACCCTAACCCGAACCCTAACCCTAACCCTAACCCGAACCCGAACCCTAACCCTAACCCTAACCCTAACCGGAACCCTTACCCGAACCCTAACCCTAACCCGAACCCGAACCCTAACCCGAACCCTAACCCGAACCCTAACCCGAACCCTAATCCTAACCCTAACCCGAACCCTAACCGTAACCCTAACCCTAACCCGAACCCTGACCCTAACCCTAACCCTAACCCTAACACTAACCCGAACCCTAACCCTAACACTAACCCTAACACTAACCCGAACCCTAACCCTAACCCGAACCCTAACCCTAACCCGAAACCTAACCAAAACTCTAACCCTAACCCGAACCCGAAACCTAAACCTAACCCGAACCCTAACCCTAACCCGAACTGTAACAGTAACACTAACCCTAACCCGAACCCGAACCCTAACCCTAACCCTAACCCGAACCCGAACCCTAACCCGAACCCTACCCCTAACCCTAATCCGAACCCTAACCCGAACCCTAACCCTAACCCTAACCCGAACCCTAACCCTAACCCTAACCCGAACCCTAACCCTAACCTTAACCGGAACCCAAAACCTAACCCTAACCTGAAACCTAACCCTAACCCTAACCATAACCCGAACCCTAACCCTAACCATAACCATAACCCTAACCCTAACCCGAACCCTACCCTAACCCTAACCCCTAACGCTAACCGTAACCCTAACCCGAACCGTAACCCTAACCCTAAACCTAACCCTAACACGAACCCGAACCCTAACCCGAACCCTGGCCCTAACCCTAACCCTAACCCTAACACTAACCCAATACCGAACCCTTACCCTAACCCTAACCGTAACCCGAACCCGAACCCTAACCATAAACCGAACCCTAACCCTAACACTAACCCTAACCCTAACCCGAACCCTAACCCTAACCCTAAGCCGAACACTAACCCTAACCAGAAACCTAACCCAAACTCTAACCCTAACCCGAACCCGACACTAAACCTAACCCGAACCCTAAACCTAACCCTAACCCGAACCCTAACCCTAACCCTAACCCGAACCCTAACCCTAACACTAACCCGAACCCTAACCCTAACACTAACCCTAACCCTAACCCGAACCCTAACCCTAACCTTAACCGGAACCCTAACCCTAACCCTAACCCGAACCCTATCCCTAACCCGAACCCTAACCCTAACCCTAACCCGAACCCTAAACCTAACCATAACCCTAACCCTAACCCTAACCCGAACCCTAACCCTAACCCGAACCCGAACCCTAACCCTAACCCTAACCCTAACCCGAACGGTAACCCTAACCCTAACCCCTAACCCTAACCCTAACCCTAACCCTAACCCGAACCCTAACCCTAACCCTAACCCTAACCCTAACCCGAACCCGAACCCTAACCCGAACCCTACCCCTAACCCTAATCTGAACCCTAACCCTAACCCTAACCCTAACCCGAACCCGAACCCTAACCCTAACCGGAACCCTAACCCTAACCCTAACCCTAAACCTAAACCGAACCCTAACCCGAACCCTAACCCTAACCCTAACGTGAACCCTAACCCTATGTCTAACCCTAACACGAACCCTAACCCTAACCCGAACTCTAACCCTAAACCTAACCCGAACCCTAACCCTAACACGAACCCGAACCCTAACCGTAACCCTAATCCGAACACTAACCCTAACACTAACCCGAACCCTATCCCGAACCCTAACCCTAACCCTAACCTGAACACTAACCCCTAACCCTAACCCGAACCCGAACCCTAACCCGAACCCTAACCCTAACCCTAACCCTAACCCTAACCCGAGCCCTAACCCTAACCCTAACCCTAACCCGAACCCTAACCCTAACCCTAACCCTAACCCTAACCCTAACACTAACCCTAACCCTAACTCGAACCCGAACCCTAACCCGAACCCTACGCCTAACCCTAATCCGAACCCTAACCCTAACCCTAACCCTAACCCTAACCCGAACCCTAACACTAACCCTAAACCGACCCCTAACCCGAACCCTAACCCTAACCCTAACCCGAAACCTAACCCTAACCCTAACCCTAAACCTAACCCGAACGTTAACCCTAACCCTAACCCCTAACCCTAACCCTAACCCTAACCCGAACCCTAACCCTAACCCTAAACCTAACCCGAACCCGAACCTAAACCGAACCCTACCCCTAACCCTAATCCGAACCCTAACCCTAACCTTAACCCTAACGCTAACCCTAACACGAACCCTAACCCCTAACCCTAACCCTAACCCTAACCCTAACCCTAACCCTAACCCGAACCCTAACAATAACCCTACCTCCTAAAACAAACCCTAACCCTAACCCGAACCCTAAACCTAACCCGAACCCTAACCCTAACCAGAAACCTAACCCGAACCCTAACCCTAACACGAACCCGAACCCTACCCCTAACCCGAACCCTAACCCTAACACTAACCCTAACCCTAACACTAACCCTAAACCGAAACCGAACCCTAACCCTAACCCGAACCCAAACCCTAACCCGAACCCGAACCCTAACCCTAAAACTAACCGTAAACCGAACCCGAACCCTAACCCTAACCCTAACCCTAGCACTAACCCTAACCCTAAACCGAACCCTAATCCGAAACCGAACCCTAACCCTAACCCTAACCCTAACCCGAACCCTAACCCGAACCCTAACCCAAACCCTAACCCGAACCCGAACCCTAACCCTAAAACTAACCGTAAACCTAACCCTAAACCGAACCCGAAACCTAACCCTAACCCGAACCCAAACCCTAACCCGAACCCGAACCCGAACCCTAACCCTAAAACTAACCGTAAACCGATCCCGAACCCTAAGCCTAACCCTAACCCTAACACTAACCCTAACCCTAAACCGAACCCTAATCCGAAACCGAACCCTAACCCTAACCCTAACCCTAACCCTAACCCGAACCCGAACCCTAACCCTAAACCTAACCGGAACCCTAACCCTAACCCGAACCCTAACCCTAACCCAAACCCTAACCCTAACACGAACCCTAACCCTTAACCTAACCCGAACCCTAACCCGAACCCTAACCCTAACCCTAACCCGAACCCGAACCCTAACCCTAACCCTAACCCTAACCCGAACCCTTAACCGAACCCTAACCCTAACCCGAACCCGAACCCTAACCCGAACCCTAACCCGAACCCTAACCCGAAACGTAATCCTAACCCTAACCCGAACCCTAACCGTAACCCTAACCCTAACCCGAACCCTGACCCTAACCCTAACCCTAACCCTAACACTAACCCGAACCCTAAACCGAACCCTAATCCGAAACCGAACCCTAACCCTAAACCTAACCCTAACCCGAACCCGAACCCTAACCCTAAACCTAACCGGAACCCTAACCCTAACCCGAACCCTAACCCTAACCCAAACCCTAACCCTAACACGAACCCTAACCCTTAACCTAACCCGAACCCTAACCCGAACCCTAACCCTAACCCTAACCCGAACCCGAACCCTAACCCTAACCCTAACCCTAACCGGAACCCTTACCCGAACCCTAACCCTAACCCGAACCCGAACCCTAACCCGAACCCTAACCCGAACCCTAACCCGAACCCTAATCCTAACCCTAACCCGAACCCTTACCGTAACCCTAACCCTAACCCGAACCCTGACCCTAACCCTAACCCTAACCCTAACACTAACCCGAACCCTAACCCTAACACTAACCCTAACACTAACCCGAACCCTAACCCTAACCCGAACCCTAACCCTAACCCGAAACCTAACCAAAACTCTAACCCTAACCCGAACCCGAAACCTAAACCTAACCCGAACCCTAACCCTAACCCGAACTGTAACAGTAACACTAACCCTAACCCGAACCCGAACCCTAACCCTAACCCTAACCCGAACCCGAACCCTAACCCGAACCCTACCCCTAACCCTAATCCGAACCCTAACCCGAACCCTAACCCTAACCCTAACCCGAACCCTAACCCTAACCCTAACCCGAACCCTAACCCTAACCTTAACCGGAACCCAAAACCTAACCCTAACCTGAAACCTAACCCTAACCCTAACCATAACCCGAACCCTAACCCTAACCATAACCATAACCCTAACCCTAACCCGAACCCTACCCTAACCCTAACCCCTAACGCTAACCGTAACCCTAACCCGAACCGTAACCCTAACCCTAAACCTAACCCTAACACGAACCCGAACCCTAACCCGAACCCTGGCCCTAACCCTAACCCTAACCCTAACACTAACCCAATACCGAACCCTTACCCTAACCCTAACCGTAACCCGAACCCGAACCCTAACCATAAACCGAACCCTAACCCTAACACTAACCCTAACCCTAACCCGAACCCTAACCCTAAGCCGAACACTAACCCTAACCAGAAACCTAACCCAAACTCTAACCCTAACCCGAACCCGACCCTAAACCTAACCCGAACCCTAAACCTAACCCTAACCCGAACCCTAACCCTAACCCTAACCCGAACCCTAACCATAACACTAACCCGAACCCTAACCCTAACACTAACCCTAACCCTAACCCGAACCCTAACCCTAACCTTAACCGGAACCCTAACCCTAACCCTAACCCGAACCCTATCCCTAACCCGAACCCTAACCCTAACCCTAACCCGAACCCTAAACCTAACCATAACCCTAACCCTAACCCTAACCCTAACCCGAACCCTAACCCTAACCCGAACCCGAACCCTAACCCTAACCCTAACCCTAACCCGAACGGTAACCCTAACCCTAACACCTAACCCTAACCCTAACCCTAACCCTAACCCGAACCCTAACCCTAACCCTAACCCTAACCCTAACCCGAACCCGAACCCTAACCCGAACCCTACCCCTAACCCTAATCTGAACCCTAACCCTAACCCTAACCCTAACCCGAACCCGAACCCTAACCCTAACCGGAACCCTAACCCTAACCCTAACCCTAAACCTAAACCGAACCCTAACCCGAACCCTAACCCTAACCCTAACGTGAACCCTAACCCTATGTCTAACCCTAACACGAACCCTAACCCTAACCCGAACTCTAACCCAAAACCTAACCCGAACCCTAACCCTAACACGAACCCGAACCCTAACCGTAACCCTAACCCGAACACTAACCCTAACACTAACCCGAACCCTATCCCGAACCCTAACCCTAACCCTAACCTGAACACTAACCCCTAACCCTAACCCGAACCCGAACCCTAACCCGAACCCTAACCCTAACCCTAACCCTAACCCTAACCCGAGCCCTAACCCTAACCCTAACCCTAACCCGAACCCTAACCCTAACCATAACCCTAACCCGAACCCGAACCCTAACCCAAACCCTAACCCTAAACCGAACACGAACCCTAACCCGAACCCTAACCCTAACCCTAACCCTAAACCGAACCTTAACCCTAACCCTAACCCTAACCCGAACCTTAACCCTAACCCTAACCCTAACCCGAACCCTAAACCGAACCCTAACCCTAACCCAAACCCTAACCCTAACCCGAACCCTAACCCTAACCATAACCCTAACCCTAACCCTAACCCGAACCCTAACCTAACCCTAACCAGAACTCTAACCCTAACCGTAACCCTAAACCTAACCCGAACCCTAACCCTAAACCTAACCCCTAACCCTAACCCTAACCCTAACCCGAACCCTAACCCTAACCCTAACCCTAAACCTAACCCGAACCCGAACCCGAACCCGAACCCTACCCCTAACCCTAATCCGAACCCTAACCCTAACCTTAACCCTAAACCAAACCCGAACCCGAACCCTAACCCTAACCCGAACCCTAACCCCTAACCCTAACCCAAACCTTAACCCTAACCCGAACCCTAACCCTAACCCTACCTCCTAAACCTAACACTAACCCTAACCCGAACCATAACCCTAACCGAACCCTAACCCTAACCCGAACCCTAACCCTAAACCTAACCCTAACCCGAACCCGAACCCTACCCCTAACCCGAACCCTAAACCTAACCTGAAACCTAACACTAACACTAACCCTAACCCGAAACCGAACCCTAACACTAACTCGAACCCGAACCCTAACCCGAACCCGAAACCTAACCCTAACACTAACCCTAAACCGAACCCGAACCCTAACCCTAACCCAAACCCTAACACTAACCCTAACCCTAACCCGAAATCTAACCCGAACCCGAACCCTAACCCTAACCCTAACCCTAACGCGAACCCTAACTCTAACCCTAACCCTAACCCTAACACTAACCCGAACACTAACCCTAACAATAACCCTAACCCGAACCCTGACCCTAACCCTAACCCTAACCCTAACCCTAACCCGAAACTGAACCCTAACCCTAACCCTAACCATAACCCGAAACCGAACCCTAACCCTAACCCGAACCCTAACCCTAACACTAACACTAACCCTAACCCGAACCCTAACCCTAACCCGAACCCTAACCCTAACCCGAACCCTAACCATAACCCGAACCCTAACCCTAACACTAACCCTAACACGAACCCGAACCCTAACCCTAAACCTAACCTGAACCCTAACCGTAACCCTAACCAGAACCCTAAACCTAACCCTACCCCGAACCCGAACCCTAACCCCTTACCCGAATTCTAACCCTAACACGAACCCTAACCCGAACCCTAAACCTAGCCCGAACCCTAACCCTAACCCTAACCCTAACCCGAACCCTGACCTAACAGTAACCCTAAACCGAACCCTAACCCTAATCCTAACCCGACACCTAACCCGAACCCTAACCCCTAACCCTAACCCTAACCTTAACCCTAACCCGAACCTTAACCCTAACCCTACCCCGAACCTTAACCCTAACCCTAAACCTAAACCTAAACCTAAACCTAACCCGAACCCTAACCCTAACCCTAACCAGAAACCTAACCCTAACCCTATCCCTAACCCTAACCCGAACGGTAACCCTAACCCTAACACCTGACCCTAATCCTAACCCTAACCCGAACCCGAACCCTAACCCTAACCCTAACCCTAACTCGAACCCGAACCCTAACCCGAACCCTACCCCTAAACCTAATCCGAACCCTAACCCTAACCCTAACACTAACCATAACCCTAACCCGAAACCTAACCCTAAGCAGAAACCTAACCCTAAACCTAACCCTAACCCGAAACCTAACCCTAACCCTCACCCTAACCCGAACCCTAACCCTAACCCTAACCCTAACCCGAACCCTAACCCGAACCCTAACCCTAACCCTAACCCGAAACCTAACCCTAACCCTAACCCTAACCCGAACCCTAACCATAACCATAACCCTAAACCTAACCCTAACCCGAAACCTAACCCTAACCCTAACCCGAACCCTAACCTTAACCGTAAACCTAACCCTAACCCGAACCCTAACCCTAACCCTGACCCGAACCCTAAACCTAACCCTAACCCGAACCCTAACCCTAACCCGAAACCTAACCCTAACCCTAACCCTAAGCCTAACCCGAACCCTAACCCTAACCCTAACCCGAACCTTAACCGTAACCCTACCCCGAACCTTAACCCTAAACCGAACCCTAACCCTAAACCTAACCCGAAACCGAACCCCAACCCTAATCCTAACCCTAACCGGAACCCTAACCCTAATCCTAACCCGAACCCTAACCTGAACCCTAACCCTACCCCTAACCCGAACCCTAAACCTAACCCTAAACTTAACCCTAACCCTAAACCTAAACCTAACCCTAACCCTAACCCGAACCGGAACCCTAACCCGAACTCTACCCCTAACCCTAATCCGAACCCTTACCCTAACCCTAACCCTAACCCTAACCCTAATCCTAACCCGAACCCTAACACTAACCAGAACGCTAACCCTAACCCTAACCCTAACCCGAACCCGAACCCTAACCCGAACCCTAACCCTAACCCAAACCGAAACCTAACCCTAACCCGAACCCTAAACCTAACCCTAACCCGAACCCTAACCCTAACCCTAACCCGACCCGAACCCTAACCCTCACCCTAACCCTAACCCGAACCCGAAAACCTAACCCAAACCCTAACCCTAAACCGAACACGAACCCTCACACTAAACCTAACCCTAACCCGAACTTTAACCCTAACCCTAAACCGAACCCTAAACCTAACCCTAACCCTAACCCTAACCCTAACCCTAAACCGAACCCTAACCCTAACCCTAACCCTAACCCAAAACCTAACCCTAACCCTAACCCTAACCCGAACCCTAACCCGAACGTTAACCCTAACCCTAAAGCGAACCCTAACCCTAACCCTAACCCTAACCCGAACCCTAACCCTAACCATAACCCTAACCCTAACCCTAACCCGAAACCTACCCTAAACCTAACCCGAACCCTAACCCTAACCGTAACCCTAACCCTAAACCTAACCCGAACCCTAATCCTAACACTAACCCCTAACCCTAACCCTAACCCTAACCCGAACACTAACCCTAACCCTAACCCTAACCCGAACCTGAACCCGAACCCTAATCCGAACCCTACCCCTAACCGTAATCCGAACCCTATCCCTAACCTTAACCCTAACCCTAACCCGAACCGGAACCCTAACCCGAACCCTAACCCCTAACCCCTAACCCTAACACTAACCCTAACCCTAACCCGAACCCTAACCCTAACCCTACCTCCTAAACCTAACCCTAACCCTAACCCGAACCCTAACCCTAACCGAACCCTAACCCTAAACCGAACCCTAACCCGAACCCTAAACCTAACACGAACCCGATCCCTACCCCTAACCCGAACCCTACCCCTAACCCGAACCCTAAACCTAACACTAACCCTAACCCGAACCCGAACCCTAACACTAACCCGAACCCGAAACCTAACCCGAACCCGAACCCTAACCCTAACACTAACCTAAACCGAACCCGAACCCTAACCCTAACCCTAACCCTAACACTAACCCTAACCCTATCCCGAACCCTAACCCGATCCCGAACCCTAACCCTAACCCTAACCCTAACCCGAAACCTAACCAAACCCGAACCCTAACACTCACCCGAACCTTAACCCTAACCCGAACCCGAACCCTAACCCTAACCCTAACCGGAATCCTAACCCTAACCCGAACCCTAACCCTAACCCAAACCCTAACCCTAAACCGAACCCTAACCCGAACCCTAACCCGAACCCTAACCCTAACCCGAACCCTAACCCTAACCCTAAACCGAACCCGAACCCTAACCCGAACCCTAAACCTAAACCTAACCCTAACCCGAACCCTAACCCTAACCCTAACCCTAACCCTAACCCTAACCCGAACCTTAACCCTAACCCTACCCCGAACCTTAACCCTAACCCTAACCCTAACCCTAAAACTAACCCTAACCCGAACCCTAACCCTAACCCTTACCGTAACCCGAAACCTAACCCTAACCCTAACCCTAACCCGAAACCTAAACTGAACCCTAAACCTAAACCTAACCCGAACCCTAACCCTAACCCTAACCCTAACCCGAACCCTAACCCTAACCCTAACACTTACCCTAACCCTAACCCGAACACTAACCCTAACCCTAACCCTAACCCGAACCCTGACCCTAACCCTAACCCTAACCCTAACCCTAACCCGAAACTGAACCCTAACCCTAACCGTAACCCGAACACGAAGCGAAACCCTAACTCGAACCCTAACCCTAACACTAACCCTAACACTAACCCGAACCCTAACCCTAACCCGAACCCTAACCCGAACCCGAAACCTAACACTAACACTAACCCTAACCCGAACACGAACCCTAACCCTAACCCTAACCTGAACCCTTACCCTAACCTTAACCAGAACCCTAAACCTAACCCTACCCCGAACCCGAACACTAAACCCTTACCCGAATCCTAACCCTAACCCGAACCCTAACCCGAACCCTAACCCTAACCCGAAGCCGAACCCTAAACCTAACCCTAACCCTAACCCGAACCCTGACCTAACCGTAACCCTAATCCGAAACCTAACCCTAACCCTAGCCCGACACCTAACCCGAACCCTAACGCGAACCCTAACCCTAACCCTAACCCTAACCCTAACCCTAACCCGAACCTTAACCCTAACCCTACCCCGAACCTTAACCCTAACCCTAACCCTAAACCTAAACCTAACCCTAACCCGAACCCTAACCCTAACCCTAACCCTAACCCTAACCCGAACCCTAACCCCAACCCTAACCCTACCCGAACCCTAACCCTAACCATAACCCTAAACCTAAACCTAACCCGAACCCTACCCTAACCCTAGCCCGAACCCTAACCCTAACCGTAACCCTAACCCTAACCCGAACCCTAACCCTAACCCTAACCCCTAACCCTAACCCTAACTCTAACCCGAACCCTAACCCTAACCCTAACCCTAACCCGAACCCGAACCCGAACCCTAACCAGAACCCTACCCCTAACCCTAATCCGAACCCTAACCCTAACCCGAACCCGAACCCGAACCCTAACCCGAACCATACCCCTAACCCTAATCCGAACCATAACCCTAACCTTAACCCTAAACCTAACCCTAACCGGAACCCTAACCCTAACCCTAACCCAAACCCTAACCCTAACCCGAACCCTAACCCTATCCCGAACCCTAAATCCTAACCCTAACCCTAACCCTAACCCGAACCCTAACCTTAACCCGAACCCTAACCCTAACCCTAACCCTAAGCCTAACACGAACCCTAACCCGAACCCTAACCCTAACCCTAACCTGAACCTTAACCCTAACCCTAACCCTAAGCCTAACACGAACCCTAACCCGAACCCTAACCCTAACCCTAACCTGAACCTTAACCCTAACCCTAACCCTAACCCTAACCCTAACACTAACCCAATACCGAACCCTTACCCTAACCCTAACCGTAACCCGAACCCGAACCCTAACCATAAACCGAACCCTAACCCTAACACTAACCCTAACCCTAACCCGAACCCTAACCCTAACCCTAAGCCGAACACTAACCCTAACCAGAAACCTAACCCAAACTCTAACCCTAACCCGAACCCGACACTAAACCTAACCCGAACCCTAAACCTAACCCTAACCCGAACCCTAACCCTAACCCTAACCCGAACCCTAACCCTAACACTAACCCGAACCCTAACCCTAACACTAACCCTAACCCTAACCCGAACCCTAACCCTAACCTTAACCGGAACCCTAACCCTAACCCTAACCCGAACCCTATCCCTAACCCGAACCCTAACCCTAACCCTAACCCGAACCCTAAACCTAACCATAACCCTAACCCTAACCCTAACCCGAACCCTAACCCTAACCCGAACCCGAACCCTAACCCTAACCCTAACCCTAACCCGAACGGTAACCCTAACCCTAACCCCTAACCCTAACCCTAACCCTAACCCTAACCCGAACCCAAACCCTAACCCTAACCCTAACCCTAACCCGAACCCGAACCCTAACCCGAACCCTACCCCTAACCCTAATCTGAACCCTAACCCTAACCCTAACCCTAACCCGAACCCGAACCCTAACCCTAACCGGAACCCTAACCCTAACCCTAACCCTAAACCTAAACCGAACCCTAACCCGAACCCTAACCCTAACCCTAACGTGAACCCTAACCCTATGTCTAACCCTAACACGAACCCTAACCCTAACCCGAACTCTAACCCTAAACCTAACCCGAACCCTAACCCTAACACGAACCCGAACCCTAACCGTAACCCTAATCCGAACACTAACCCTAACACTAACCCGAACCCTATCCCGAACCCTAACCCTAACCCTAACCTGAACACTAACCCCTAACCCTAACCCGAACCCGAACCCTAACCCGAACCCTAACCCTAACCCTAACCCTAACCCGAGCCCTAACCCTAACCCTAACCCTAACCCGAACCCTAACCCTAACCCTAACCCTAACCCTAACACTAACCCTAACCCTAACTCGAACCCGAACCCTAACCCGAACCCTACGCCTAACCCTAATCCGAACCCTAACCCTAACCCTAACCCTAACCCTAACCCGAACCCTAACACTAACCCTAAACCGACCCCTAACCCGAACCCTAACCCTAACCCTAACCCGAAACCTAACCCTAACCCTAACCCTAAACCTAACCCGAACGTTAACCCTAACCCTAACCCCTAACCCTAACCCTAACCCTAACCCGAACCCTAACCCTAACCCTAAACCTAACCCGAACCCGAACCTAAACCGAACCCTACCCCTAACCCTAATCCGAACCCTAACCCTAACCTTAACCCTAACGCTAACCCTAACCCGAACCCTAACGCCTAACCCTAACCCTAACCCTAACCCTAACCCTAACCCGAACCCTAACAATAACCCTACCTCCTAAAACAAACCCTAACCCTAACCCGAACCCTAAACCTAACCCGAACCCTAACCCTAACCAGAAACCTAACCCGAACCCTAACCCTAACACGAACCCGAACCCTACCCCTAACCCGAACCCTAACCCTAACACTAACCCTAACCCTAACACTAACCCTAAACCGAACCCGAACCCTAACCCTAACCCGAACCCAAACCCTAACCCGAACCCGAACCCTAACCCTAAAACTAACCGTAAACCGAACCCGAACCCTAACCCTAACCCTAACCCTAGCACTAACCCTAACCCTAAACCGAACCCTAATCCGAAACCGAACCCTAACCCTAACCCTAACCCTAACCCGAACCCTAACCCGAACCCTAACCCAAACCCTAACCCGAACCCGAACCCTAACCCTAAAACTAACCGTAAACCTAACCCTAAACCGAACCCGAAACCTAACCCTAACCCGAACCCAAACCCTAACCCGAACCCGAACCCGAACCCTAACCCTAAAACTAACCGTAAACCGATCCCGAACCCTAAGCCTAACCCTAACCCTAACACTAACCCTAACCCTAAACCGAACCCTAATCCGAATCCGAACCCTAACCCTAACCCTAACCCTAACCCGAACCCGAACCCTAACCCTAAACCTAACCGGAACCCTAACCCTAACCCGAACCCTAACCCTAACCCAAACCCTAACCCTAACACGAACCCTAACCCTTAACCTAACCCGAACCCTAACCCGAACCCTAACCCTAACCCTAACCCGAACCCGAACCCTAACCCTAACCCTAACCCTAACCCGAACCCTTAACCGAACCCTAACCCTAACCCGAACCCGAACCCGAACCCGAACCCTAACCCGAACCCTAACCCGAAACCTAATCCTAACCCTAACCCGAACCCTAACCGTAACCCTAACCCTAACCCGAACCCTGACCCTAACCCTAACCCTAACCCTAACACTAACCCGAACCCTAAACCGAACCCTAATCCGAAACCGAACCCTAACCCTAAACCTAACCCTAACCCGAACCCGAACCCTAACCCTAAACCTAACCGGAACCCTAACCCTAACCCGAACCCTAACCCTAACCCAAACCCTAACCCTAACACGAACCCTAACCCTTAACCTAACCCGAACCCTAACCCGAACCCTAACCCTAACCCTAACCCGAACCCGAACCCTAACCCTAACCCTAACCCTAACCGGAACCCTTACCCGAACCCTAACCCTAACCCGAACCCGAACCCTAACCCGAACCCTAACCCGAACCCTAACCCGAACCCTAATCCTAACCCTAACCCGAACCCTAACCGTAACCCTAACCCTAACCCGAACCCTGACCCTAACCCTAACCCTAACCCTAACACTAACCCGAACCCTAACCCTAACACTAACCCTAACACTAACCCGAACCCTAACCCTAACCCGAACCCTAACCCTAACCCGAAACCTAACCAAAACTCTAACCCTAACCCGAACCCGAAACCTAAACCTAACCCGAACCCTAACCCTAACCCGAACTGTAACAGTAACACTAACCCTAACCCGAACCCGAACCCTAACCCTAACCCTAACCCGAACCCGAACCCTAACCCGAACCCTACCCCTAACCCTAATCCGAACCCTAACCCGAACCCTAACCCTAACCCTAACCCGAACCCTAACCCTAACCCTAACCCGAACCCTAACCCTAACCTTAACCGGAACCCTAAACCTAACCCTAACCTGAAACCTAACCCTAACCCTAACCATAACCCGAACCCTAACCCTAACCATAACCATAACCCTAACCCTAACCCGAACCCTACCCTAACCCTAACCCCTAACGCTAACCGTAACCCTAACCCGAACCGTAACCCTAACCCTAAACCTAACCCTAACACGAACCCGAACCCTAAACCGAACCCTGGCCCTAACCCTAACCCTAACCCTAACACTAACCCAATACCGAACCCTTACCCTAACCCTAACCGTAACCCGAACCCGAACCCTAACCATAAACCGAACCCTAACCCTAACACTAACCCTAACCCTAACCCGAACCCTAACCCTAAGCCGAACACTAACCCTAACCAGAAACCTAACCCAAACTCTAACCCTAACCCGAACCCGACCCTAAACCTAACCCGAACCCTAAACCTAACCCTAACCCGAACCCTAACCCTAACCCTAACCCGAACCCTAACCATAACACTAACCCGAACCCTAACCCTAACACTAACCCTAACCCTAACCCGAACCCTAACCCTAACCTTAACCGGAACCCTAACCCTAACCCTAACCCGAACCCTATCCCTAACCCGAACCCTAACCCTAACCCTAACCCGAACCCTAAACCTAACCATAACCCTAACCCTAACCCTAACCCTAACCCGAACCCGAACCCTAACACTAACACTAACCCTAACCCGAACACGAACCCTAACCCTAACCCTAACCTGAACCCTTACCCTAACCTTAACCAGAACCCTAAACCTAACCCTACCCCGAACCCGAACACTAAACCCTTACCCGAATCCTAACCCTAACCCGAACCCTAACCCGAACCCTAACCCTAACCCGAAGCCGAACCCTAAACCTAACCCTAACCCTAACCCGAACCCTGACCTAACCGTAACCCTAATCCGAACCCTAACCCTAACCCTAGCCCGACACCTAACCCGAACCCTAACGCGAACCCTAACCCTAACCCTAACCCTAACCCTAACCCTAACCCGAACCTTAACCCTAACCCTACCCCGAACCTTAACCCTAACCCTAACCCTAAACCTAAACCTAACCCTAACCCGAACCCTAACCCTAACCCTAACCCTAACCCTAACCCGAACCCTAACCCCAACCCTAACCCTACCCGAACCCTAACCCTAACCATAACCCTAAACCTAAACCTAACCCGAACCCTACCCTAACCCTAGCCCGAACCCTAACCCTAACCGTAACCCTAACCCTAACCCGAACCCTAACCCTAACCCTAACCCCTAACCCTAACCCTAACTCTAACCCGAACCCTAACCCTAACCCTAACCCTAACCCGAACCCGAACCCGAACCCTAACCAGAACCCTACCCCTAACCCTAATCCGAACCCTAACCCTAACCCGAACCCGAACCCGAACCCTAACCCGAACCATACCCCTAACCCTAATCCGAACCATAACCCTAACCTTAACCCTAAACCTAACCCTAACCGGAACCCTAACCCTAACCCTAACCCAAACCCTAACCCTAACCCGAACCCTAACCCTATCCCGAACACTAAATCCTAACCCTAACCCTAACCCTAACCCGAACCCTAACCTTAACCCGAACCCTAACCCTAACCCTAACCCTAAGCCTAACACGAACCCTAACCCGAACCCTAACCCTAACCCTAACCTGAACCTTAACCCTAACCCTAACCCTAAGCCTAACACGAACCCTAACCCGAACCCTAACCCTAACCCTAACCTGAACCTTAACCCTAACCCTAACCCTAACCCTAACACTAACCCAATACCGAACCCTTACCCTAACCCTAACCGTAACCCGAACCCGAACCCTAACCATAAACCGAACCCTAACCCTAACACTAACCCTAACCCTAACCCGAACCCTAACCCTAACCCTAAGCCGAACACTAACCCTAACCAGAAACCTAACCCAAACTCTAACCCTAACCCGAACCCGACACTAAACCTAACCCGAACCCTAAACCTAACCCTAACCCGAACCCTAACCCTAACCCTAACCCGAACCCTAACCCTAACACTAACCCGAACCCTAACCCTAACACTAACCCTAACCCTAACCCGAACCCTAACCCTAACCTTAACCGGAACCCTAACCCTAACCCTAACCCGAACCCTATCCCTAACCCGAACCCTAACCCTAACCCTAACCCGAACCCTAAACCTAACCATAACCCTAACCCTAACCCTAACCCGAACCCTAACCCTAACCCGAACCCGAACCCTAACCCTAACCCTAACCCTAACCCGAACGGTAACCCTAACCCTAACCCCTAACCCTAACCCTAACCCTAACCCTAACCCGAACCCTAACCCTAACACTAACCCTAACCCTAACCCGAACCCGAACCCTAACCCGAACCCTACCCCTAACCCTAATCTGAACCCTAACCCTAACCCTAACCCTAACCCGAACCCGAACCCTAACCCTAACCGGAACCCTAACCCTAACCCTAACTCTAAACCTAAACCGAACCCTAACCCGAACCCTAACCCTAACCCTAACGTGAACCCTAACCCTATGTCTAACCCTAACACGAACCCTAACCCTAACCCGAACTCTAACCCTAAACCTAACCCGAACCCTAACCCTAACACGAACCCGAACCCTAACCGTAACCCTAATCCGAACACTAACCCTAACACTAACCCGAACCCTATCCCGAACCCTAACCCTAACCCTAACCTGAACACTAACCCCTAACCCTAACCCGAACCCGAACCCTAACCCGAACCCTAACCCTAACCCTAACCCTAACCCTAACCCGAGCCCTAACCCTAACCCTAACCCTAACCCGAACCCTAACCCTAACCCTAACCCTAACCCTAACACTAACCCTAACCCTAACTCGAACCCGAACCCTAACCCGAACCCTACGCCTAACCCTAATCCGAACCCTAACCCTAACCCTAACCCTAACCCTAACCCGAACCCTAACACTAACCCTAAACCGACCCCTAACCCGAACCCTAACCCTAAACCTAACCCGAAACCTAACCCTAACCCTAACCCTAAACCTAACCCGAACGTTAACCCTAACCCTAACCCCTAACCCTAACCCTAACCCTAACCCGAACCCTAACCCTAACCCTAAACCTAACCCGAACCCGAACCTAAACCGAACCCTACCCCTAACCCTAATCCGAACCCTAACCCTAACCTTAACCCTAACGCTAACCCTAACCCGAACCCTAACCCCTAACCCTAACCCTAACCCTAACCCTAACCCTAACCCTAACCCGAACCCTAACAATAACCCTACCTCCTAAAACAAACCCTAACCCTAACCCGAACCCTAAACCTAACCCGAACCCTAACCCTAACCAGAAACCTAACCCGAACCCTAACCCTAACACGAACCCGAACCCTACCCCTAACCCGAACCCTAACCCTAACACTAACCCTAACCCTAACACTAACCCTAAACCGAACCCGAACCCTAACCCTAACCCGAACCCAAACCCTAACCCGAACCCGAACCCTAACCCTAAAACTAACCGTAAACCGAACCCGAACCCTAACCCTAACCCTAACCCTAGCACTAACCCTAACCCTAAACCGAACCCTAATCCGAAACCGAACCCTAACCCTAACCCTAACCCTAACCCGAACCCTAACCCGAACCCTAACCCAAACCCTAACCCGAACCCGAACCCTAACCCTAAAACTAACCGTAAACCTAACCCTAAACCGAACCCGAAACCTAACCCTAACCCGAACCCAAACCCTAACCCGAACCCGAACCCGAACCCTAACCCTAAAACTAACCGTAAACCGATCCCGAACCCTAAGCCTAACCCTAACCCTAACACTAACCCTAACCCTAAACCGAACCCTAATCCGAAACCGAACCCTAACCCTAACCCTAACCCTAACCCGAACCCGAACCCTAACCCTAAACCTAACCGGAACCCTAACCCTAACCCGAACCCTAACCCTAACCCAAACCCTAACCCTAACACGAACCCTAACCCTTAACCTAACCCGAACCCTAACCCGAACCCTAACCCTAACCCTAACCCGAACCCGAACCCTAACCCTAACCCTAACCCTAACCCGAACCCTTAACCGAACCCTAACCCTAACCCGAACCCGAACCCTAACCCGAACCCTAACCCGAACCCTAACCCGAAACCTAATCCTAACCCTAACCCGAACCCTAACCGTAACCCTAACCCTAACCCGAACCCTGACCCTAACCCTAACCCTAACCCTAACACTAACCCGAACCCTAAACCGAACCCTAATCCGAAACCGAACCCTAACCCTAAACCTAACCCTAACCCGAACCCGAACCCTAACCCTAAACCTAACCGGAACCCTAACCCTAACCCGAACCCTAACCCTAACCCAAACCCTAACCCTAACACGAACCCTAACCCTTAACCTAACCCGAACCCTAACCCGAACCCTAACCCTAACCCTAACCCGAACCCGAACCCTAACCCTAACCCTAACCCTAACCGGAACCCTTACCCGAACCCTAACCCTAACCCGAACCCGAACCCTAACCCGAACCCTAACCCGAACCCTAACCCGAACCCTAATCCTAACCCTAACCCGAACCCTAACCGTAACCCTAACCCTAACCCGAACCCTGACCCTAACCCTAACCCTAACCCTAACACTAACCCGAACCCTAACCCTAACACTAACCCTAACACTAACCCGAACCCTAACCCTAACCCGAACCCTAACCCTAACCCGAAACCTAACCAAAACTCTAACCCTAACCCGAACCCGAAACCTAAACCTAACCCGAACCCTAACCCTAACCCGAACTGTAACAGTAACACTAACCCTAACCCGAACCCGAACCCTAACCCTAACCCTAACCCGAACCCGAACCCTAACCCGAACCCTACCCCTAACCCTAATCCGAACCCTAACCCGAACCCTAACCCTAACCCTAACCCGAACCCTAACCCTAACCCTAACCCGAACCCTAACCCTAACCTTAACCGGAACCCTAAACCTAACCCTAACCTGAAACCTAACCCTAACCCTAACCATAACCCGAACCCTAACCCTAACCATAACCATAACCCTAACCCTAACCCGAACCCTACCCTAACCCTAACCCCTAACGCTAACCGTAACCCTAACCCGAACCGTAACCCTAACACTAAACCTAACCCTAACACGAACCCGAACCCTAACCCGAACCCTGGCCCTAACCCTAACCCTAACCCTAACACTAACCCAATACCGAACCCTTACCCTAACCCTAACCGTAACCCGAACCCGAACCCTAACCATAAACCGAACCCTAACCCTAACACTAACCCTAACCCTAACCCGAACCCTAACCCTAAGCCGAACACTAACCCTAACCAGAAACCTAACCCAAACTCTAACCCTAACCCGAACCCGACCCTAAACCTAACCCGAACCCTAAACCTAACCCTAACCCGAACCCTAACCCTAACCCTAACCCGAACCCTAACCATAACACTAACCCGAACCCTAACCCTAACACTAACCCTAACCCTAACCCGAACCCTAACCCTAACCTTAACCGGAACCCTAACCCTAACCCTAACCCGAACCCTATCCCTAACCCGAACCCTAACCCTAACCCTAACCCGAACCCTAAACCTAACCATAACCCTAACCCTAACCCTAACCCTAACCCGAACCCTAACCCTAACCCGAACCCGAACCCTAACCCTAACCCTAACCCTAACCCGAACGGTAACCCTAACCCTAACACCTAACCCTAACCCTAACCCTAACCCTAACCCGAACCCTAACCCTAACCCTAACCCTAACCCTAACCCGAACCCGAACCCTAACCCGAACCCTACCCCTAACCCTAATCTGAACCCTAACCCTAACCCTAACCCTAACCCGAACCCGAACCCTAACCCTAACCGGAACCCTAACCCTAACCCTAACCCTAAACCTAAACCGAACCCTAACCCGAACCCTAACCCTAACCCTAACGTGAACCCTAACCCTATGTCTAACCCTAACACGAACCCTAACCCTAACCCGAACTCTAACCCTAAACCTAACCCGAACCCTAACCCTAACACGAACCCGAACCCTAACCGTAACCCTAACCCGAACACTAACCCTAACACTAACCCGAACCCTATCCCGAACCCTAACCCTAACCCTAACCTGAACACTAACCCCTAACCCTAACCCGAACCCGAACCCTAACCCGAACCCTAACCCTAACCCTAACCCTAACCCTAACCCGAGCCCTAACCCTAACCCTAACCCTAACCCGAACCCTAACCCTAACCATAACCCTAACCCGAACCCGAAACCTAACCCAAACCCTAACCCTAAACCGAACACGAACCCTAACCCGAACCCTAACCCTAACCCTAACCCTAAACCGAACCTTAACCCTAACCCTAACCCTAACCCGAACCTTAACCCTAACCCTAACCCTAACCCGAACCCTAAACCGAACCCTAACCCTAACCCAAACCCTAACCCTAACCCGAACCCTAACCCTAACCATAACCCTAACCCTAACCCTAACCCGAACCCTAACCTAACCCTAACCAGAACTCTAACCCTAACCGTAACCCTAAACCTAACCCGAACCCTAACCCTAAACCTAACCCCTAACCCTAACCCTAACCCTAACCCGAACCCTAACCCTAACCCTAACCCTAAACCTAACCCGAACCCGAACCCGAACCCGAACCCTACCCCTAACCCTAATCCGAACCCTAACCCTAACCTTAACCCTAAACCAAACCCGAACCCGAACCCTAACCCTAACCCGAACCCTAACCCCTAACCCTAACCCAAACCTTAACCCTAACCCGAACCCTAACCCTAACCCTACCTCCTAAACCTAACACTAACCCTAACCCGAACCATAACCCTAACCGAACCCTAACCCTAACCCGAACCCTAACCCTAAACCTAACCCTAACCCGAACCCGAACCCTACCCCTAACCCGAACCCTAAACCTAACCTGAAACCTAACACTAACACTAACCCTAACCCGAAACCGAACCCTAACACTAACTCGAACCCGAACCCTAACCCGAACCCGAAACCTAACCCTAACACTAACCCTAAACCGAACCCGAACCCTAACCCTAACCCAAACCCTAACACTAACCCTAACCCTAACCCGAACCCTAACCCGAACCCGAACCCTAACCCTAACCCTAACCCTAACGCGAACCCTAACTCTAACCCTAACCCTAACCCTAACACTAACCCGAACACTAACCCTAACAATAACCCTAACCCGAACCCTGACCCTAACCCTAACCCTAACCCTAACCCTAACCCGAAACTGAACCCTAACCCTAACCCTAACCATAACCCGAACCCGAACCCTAACCCTAACCCGAACCCTAACCCTAACACTAACACTAACCCTAACCCGAACCCTAACCCTAACCCGAACCCTAACCCTAACCCGAACCCTAACCATAACCCGAACCCTAACCCTAACACTAACCCTAACACGAACCCGAACCCTAACCCTAAACCTAACCTGAACCCTAACCGTACCCTAACCAGAACCCTAAACCTAACCCTACCCCGAACCCGAACCCTAACCCCTTACCCGAATTCTAACCCTAACCCGAACCCTAACCCGAACCCTAAACCTAGCCCGAACCCTAACCCTAACCCTAACCCTAACCCGAACCCTGACCTAACAGTAACCCTAAACCGAACCCTAACCCTAATCCTAACCCGACACCTAACCCGAACCCTAACCCCTAACCCTAACCCTAACCTTAACCCTAACCCGAACCTTAACCCTAACCCTACCCCGAACCTTAACCCTAACCCTAAACCTAAACCTAAACCTAAACCTAACCCGAACCCTAACCCTAACCCTAACCAGAAACCTAACCCTAACCCTATCCCTAACCCTAACCCGAACGGTAACCCTAACCCTAACACCTGACCCTAACCCTAACCCTAACCCGAACCCGAACCCTAACCCTAACCCTAACCCTAACTCGAACCCGAACCCTAACCCGAACCCTACCCCTAAACCTAATCCGAACCCTAACCCTAACCCTAACACTAACCATAACCCTAACCCGAAACCTAACCCTAAGCAGAAACCTAACCCTAAACCTAACCCTAACCCGAAACCTAACCCTAACCCTCACCCTAACCCGAACCCTAACCCTAACCCTAACCCTAACCCGAACCCTAACCCGAACCCTAACCCTAACCCTAACCCGAAACCTAACCCTAACCCTAAACCTAACCCGAACCCTAACCATAACCATAACCCTAAACCTAACCCTAACCCGAAACCTAACCCTAACCCTAACCCGAACCCTAACCTTAACCGTAAACCTAACCCTAACCCGAACCCTAACCCTAACCCTGACCCGAACCCTAAACCTAACCCTAACCCGAACCCTAACCCTAACCCGAAACCTAACCCTAACCCTAACCCTAAGCCTAACCCGAACCCTAACCCTAACCCTAACCCGAACCTTAACCGTAACCCTACCCCGAACCTTAACCCTAAACCGAACCCTAACCCTAAACCTAACCCGAAACCGAACCCCAACCCTAATCCTAACCCTAACCGGAACCCTAACCCTAATCCTAACCCGAACCCTAACCTGAACCCTAACCCTACCCCTAACCCGAACCCTAAACCTAACCCTAAACTTAACCCTAACCCTAAACCTAAACCTAACCCTAACCCTAACCCGAACCGGAACCCTAACCCGAACTCTACCCCTAACCCTAATCCGAACCCTTACCCTAACCCTAACCCTAACCCTAACCCTAATCCTAACCCGAACCCTAACACTAACCAGAACGCTAACCCTAACCCTAACCCTAACCCGAACCCGAACCCTAACCCGAACCCTAACCCTAACCCAAACCGAAACCTAACCCTAACCCGAACCCTAAACCTAACCCTAACCCGAACCCTAACCCTAACCCTAACCCGACCCGAACCCTAACCCTCACCCTAACCCTAACCCGAACCCGAAACCCTAACCCAAACCCTAACCCTAAACCGAACACGAACCCTCACACTAAACCTAACCCTAACCCGAACTTTAACCCTAACCCTAAACCGAACCCTAAACCTAACCCTAACCCTAACCCTAACCCTAAACCGAACCCTAACCCTAACCCTAACCCTAACCCAAAACCTAACCCTAACCCTAACCCTAACCCGAACCCTAACCCGAACGTTAACCCTAACCCTAAAGCGAACCCTAACCCTAACCCTAACCCTAACCCGAACCCTAACCCTAACCATAACCCTAACCCTAACCCTAACCCGAAACCTACCCTAAACCTAACCCGAAACCTAACCCTAACCGTAACCCTAACCCTAAACCTAACCCGAACCCTAATCCTAACACTAACCCCTAACCCTAACCCTAACCCTAACCCGAACACTAACCCTAACCCTAACCCTAACCCGAACCTGAACCCGAACCCTAGTCCGAACCCTACCCCTAACCGTAATCCGAACCCTATCCCTAACCTTAACCCTAACCCTAACCCGAACCGGAACCCTAACCCGAACCCTAACCCCTAACCCCTAACCCTAACACTAACCCTAACCCTAACCCGAACCCTAACCCTAACCCTACCTCCTAAACCTAACCCTAACCCTAACCCGAACCCTAACCCTAACCGAACCCTAACCCTAAACCGAACCCTAACCCGAACCCTAAACCTAACACGAACCCGATCCCTACCCCTAACCCGAACCCTACCCCTAACCCGAACCCTAAACCTAACACTAACCCTAACCCGAACCCGAACCCTAACACTAACCCGAACCCGAAACCTAATCCGAACCCGATCCCTAACCCTAACACTAACCCTAAACCGAACCCGAACCCTAACCCTAACCCTAACCCTAACACTAACCCTAACCCTATCCCGAACCCTAACCCGATCCCGAACCCTAACCCTAACCCTAACCCTAACCCGAAACCTAACCAAACCCGAACCCTAACACTCACCCGAACCTTAACCCTAACCCGAACCCGAACCCTAACCCTAACCCTAACCGGAATCCTAACCCTAACCCGAACCCTAACCCTAACCCAAACCCTAACCCTAAACCAAACCCTAACCCGAACCCTAACCCGAACCCTAACCCTAACCCGAACCCTAACCCTAACCCTAAACCGAACCCGAACCCTAACCCGAACCCTAAACCTAAACCTAACCCTAACCCGAACCCTAACCCTAACCCTAACCCTAACCCTAACCCGAACCTTAACCCTAACCCTACCCCGAACCTTAACCCTAACCCTAACCCTAACCCTAAAACTAACCCTAACCCGAACCCTAACCCTAACCCTTACCGTAACCCGAAACCTAACCCTAACCCTAACCCTAACCCGAAACCTAAACTGAACCCTAAACCTAAACCTAACCCGAACCCTAACCCTAACCCTAACCCTAACCCGAACCCTAACCCTAACCCTAACACTTACCCTAACCCTAACCCGAACACTAACCCTAACCCTAACCCTAACCCGAACCCTGACCCTAACCCTAACCCTAACCCTAACCCTAACCCGAAACTGAACCCTAACCCTAACCGTAACCCGAACACGAACCGAAACCCTAACTCGAACCCTAACCCTAACACTAACCCTAACACTAACCCGAACCCTAACCCTAACCCGAACCCTAACCCGAACCCGAACCCTAACACTAACACTAACCCTAACCCGAACACGAACCCTAACCCTAACCCTAACCTGAACCCTTACCCTAACCTTAACCAGAACCCTAAACCTAACCCTACCCCGAACCCGAACACTAAACCCTTACCCGAATCCTAACCCTAACCCGAACCCTAACCCGAACCCTAACCCTAACCCGAAGCCGAACCCTAAACCTAACCCTAACCCTAACCCGAACCCTGACCTAACCGTAACCCTAATCCGAACCCTAACCCTAACCCTAGCCCGACACCTAACCCGAACCCTAACGCGAACCCTAACCCTAACCCTAACCCTAACCCTAACCCGAACCTTAACCCTAACCCTACCCCGAACCTTAACCCTAACCCTAACCCTAAACCTAAACCTAACCCTAACCCGAACCCTAACCCTAACCCTAACCCTAACCCTAACCCGAACCCTAACCCCAACCCTAACCTACCCGAACCCTAACCCTAACCATAACCCTAAACCTAAACCTAACCCGAACCCTACCCTAACCCTAGCCCGAACCCTAACCCTAACCGTAACCCTAACCCTAACCCGAACCCTAACCCTAACCCTAACCCCTAACCCTAACCCTAACTCTAACCCGAACCCTAACCCTAACCCTAACCCTAACCCGAACCCGAACCCGAACCCTAACCAGAACCCTACCCCTAACCCTAATCCGAACCCTAACCCTAACCCGAACCCGAACCCGAACCCTAACCCGAACCATACCCCTAACCCTAATCCGAACCATAACCCTAACCTTAACCCTAAACCTAACCCTAACCGGAACCCTAACCCTAACCCTAACCCAAACCCTAACCCTAACCCGAACCCTAACCCTATCCCGAACCCTAAATCCTAACCCTAACCCTAACCCTAACCCGAACCCTAACCTTAACCCGAACCCTAACCCTAACCCTAACCCTAAGCCTAACACGAACCCTAACCCGAACCCTAACCCTAACCCTAACCTGAACCTTAACCCTAAACCTAACCCTAACCCTAACCCGAACCCTAACCCTAACCCTAATCCTAACCGGAACCCTAACCCTAATCCTAACCCGAACCTGAACCCTAACCCCTTACCCGAATCCTAACCCTAACCCGAAACCTAACCCGAACCCTAACCCTAACCCTAACCCCGAAACTGAACACTAACCCTAACCCTAACCCTAAACCGAACCCTAACCCTAACCCTAACCCTAAGCCTAACCCGAACCCTAAACCTAACCCTAACCCGAAACCTAACCCTAAACCTAACCCTAACCCTAACCCGAACGGTAACCCTAACCCTAACCCCTAACCCTAAACCTAACCCTAACCCTAACCCGAACCCTAACCCTAACCCTAACCCTAACCCTAACCTGAACCCTAACCCGAAACCTACCCCTAACCCTAATCCGAACCCTAACCCTAACCCTAACCCTAACCCTAACCCGAACCCTAACCCTAACCGGAACTCTAACCCTAACCCTAACCCTAACCCGAACCCTAACCCGAACCCTATCCCTAACCCTAACCCGAACCCTAACCCTAACCCTAACCCTAACCCGAACCCTAACCCTAACCTTAACCGGAACCCTAACACTAACCCTAACCCTAACCCGAACCCTAACCCTAACCCGAACCCTAACCCTAACCCTAACCCTAACCCTAAACCTAACCCGAACCCTAAACCTAACCCTAACCATAACCCGAACGGTAACCCTAACCCTAACCCCTAACCCTAACCCTAAACCTAACCCTAACACGAACCCTAAACCTAACCCTAACCCTAACCCTAACCCGAACCCTAACCCTAACCCGAACCCTACCCTTAACCCTAATCCGAAACCTAACCCTAACCTTAACCCTATCCCTAACCCGACCCTAACCCTAACCCTAACCCTAACCCTAACCCTAACCCGAAACCTAACCCGAACAGTAACCCTAACCCTAACCCGAACCCTAACCCTAAACATAACCCTAACCCTAAACAGAACCCTAATCCTAACCTGAACCGGAACCCTAACCCTAACCCTAACCGAACCCGAACCCGAACACCTTACCCGAATCCTAACCCTAACCCGAAACCTAACCCGAACCCTAACCATAACCCTAAACCCGAACCCGAACCCTAAACCTAAACCTAACCCTAACCCGAACCCTAACCCGAACCCTAACCCTAACCCGAACCCGAACCCTAACCCTAACCCGAACCCGAACCCTAACCCTAACACTAACCCGAAACCTAACCCTAACTTGAACCCTAACCCTAACCCTAACCCTAACCCGAACCCTAACCCTAACCCTAACCCGACCCCTAATCCGAACCCTAACCCTAACCCGAACCCTAACCCTAACCCTAACCCTAACAGTAACCCTAAACCAAACCCTAACCCTAACCCTAACCCAAACCCGAACCCTAACCCTAACCCTAACCCTAACCCTAACCCTAACCCGAACCCTAACCCTAACCCTAACCCGAAACCTAACCCTAACCCCTAACCCTAATCCGAACCCTAACCCTAAGACTAACCCTAACCCTAACCCAAACCCGAACCCTAAAACTAACCAGAACGCTAACCCTAACCCTAACCCTAACACGAACCCTAACCCTAACCCGAACCCTATCCCTAACCCTAACCCGAACCCTAACCCTAACCCTAACCCTAACCCGAACTCTAACCCTAACCCTAACCCTAACCCTAACCCGAACCCGAACCCTAACCCTAAACCTAACCCTAAACCGAACACGAACCCGAACCCTAACCCTAACACTAACCCGAACCTTAACCCTATCCCTAACCCGAACCCTAACCCTAACCCTAACCCTAACCCTAAACCGAACCCTAACCCTAACCCTAACCCGAACGGTAACCCTAACCCTAACCCCTAACCCTAATCCTAACCCTAACCCTAACCCGAACCCTAACCCTAAACCTAACACTAACCCTAACCCTAACCCTAACCCTAACCCTAACCCGAACGGTAACCCTAACCCTAACCCCTAACCCTAACCCTAAACCTAACCCTAACACGAACCCTAAACCTAACCCTAACCCTAACCCTAACCCGAACCCTAACCCTAACCCTAACCCTAACCCGAACCCGAACCCTAACCCGAACACTAACTCTAACCCTAACCCGAACCCTAACCCTAAAACTAACCCTAACCCTAAACAGAAACCTAACCCTAACCTTAACCGGAACCCTAACACTAACACTAATCCGAACCCGAACCCTAACCCCTTACCCGAATCCTAACCCTAACCCGAACCCTAACCCGAACCCTAACCATAACCCTAACCCCGAACCCGAACCCTAACCCTAACCCTAACCCGAACCCGAAACCTAACCCTAACCCGAACCCGAACCCTAACCCTAACACTAACCCGAACCCTAACCCTAACTTGAACCCTAACCCTAACCCTAACCCTAACCCGAACCCTAACCCTAAACCTAACCCGACCCCTAACCCGAACCCTAACCCTAACCCGAACCCTAACCCTAACCCTAACCCTAACCCTAACCCTAACCTTAACCAAACCCTAACCCTAACCCTAACCCAAACCCTAACCCTAACCCGAACCCTAACACTAACCCTAACCCTAACCCTAACCCTAACCCGAACCCTAACCCTAACCCGAACCCTATCCCTAACCCTAACCCGAACCCTAACCCTAACCCTAACCCTAACCCTAACCCTAACCCTAACCCGAACCCGAACCCTAACCCTAACCCTAACCCCGAAACCGAACACTAACCCTAACCCTAACCCTAAACCGAACCCTAACCCTAACCCTAACCCTAAGCCTAACCCGAACCCTAAACCTAACCCTAACCCGAAACCTAACCCTAAACCTAACCCTAACCCTAACCCGAACGGTAACCCTAACCCTAACCCCTAACCCTAAACCTAACCCTAACCCTAATCCGAACCCTAAACCTAACCCTAACCCTAACCCTATCCCGAACCCTAACCCTAAACCTAACCCTAACCCGAACCCTAACCCTAACCCTAACCCTAACCCTAACCCGAACCTTAACCCTAACCCTACCCCGAAACTTAACCCTAACCCTAACCCTAACCCTAAAACTAACCCTAACCCGAACCCTAACCCTAACCCTTACCGTAACCCGAAACCTAACCCTAACCCTAACCCTAACCCGAAACCTAAACTGAACCCTAAACCTAAACCTAACCCGAACCCTAACCCTAACCCTAACCCTAACCCGAACCCTAACCCTAACCCTAACACTAACCCTAACCCTAACCCTAAACCGAACACTAACCCTAACCCTAACCCTAACCCGAACCCTGACCCTAACCCTAACCCTAACCCTAACCCTAACCCGAAACTGAACCCTAACCCTAACCGTAACCCGAACACGAACCGAAACCCTAACTCGAACCCTAACCCTAACACTAACCCTAACACTAACCCGAACCCTAACCCTAACCCGAACCCTAACCCGAACCCGAACCCTAACACTAACACTAACCCTAACCCGAACACGAACCCTAACCCTAACCCTAACCTGAACCCTTACCCTAACCTTAACCAGAACCCTAAACCTAACCCTACCCCGAACCCGAACACTAAACCCTTACCCGAATCCTAACCCTAACCCGAACCCTAACCCGAACCCTAACCCTAACCCGAAGCCGAACCCTAAACCTAACCCTAATCCTAACCCGAACCCTGACCTAACCGTAACCCTAATCCGAACCCTAACCCTAACCCTAGCCCGACACCTAACCCGAACCCTAACCCGAACCTTAACCCTAACCCTACCCCGAACCTTAACCCTAACCCTAACCCTAAACCTAAACCTAACCCTAACCCGAACCCTAACCCTAACCCTAACCCTAACCCGAACCCTAACCCCAACCCTAACCCTACCCGAACCCTAACCCTAACCATAACCCTAAACCTAAACCTAACCCGAACCCTACCCTAACCCTAGCCCGAACCCTAACCCTAACCGTAACCCTAACCCTAACCCGAACCCTAACCCTAACCCTAACCCCTAACCCTAACCCTAACTCTAACCCGAACCCTAACCCTAACCCTAACCCTAACCCGAACCCGAACCCGAACCCTAACCAGAACCCTACCCCTAACCCTAATCCGAACCCTAAACCTAACCCGAACCCGAACCCGAACCCTAACCCGAACCATACCCCTAACCCTAATCCGAACCATAACCCTAACCTTAACCCTAAACCTAACCCTAACCGGAACCCTAACCCTAACCCTAACCCAAACCCTAACCCTAACCCGAACCCTAACCCTATCCCGAACCCTAAATCCTAACCCTAACCCTAACCCTAACCCGAACCCTAACCTTAACCCGAACCCTAACCCTAACCCTAACCCTAAGCCTAACACGAACCCTAACCCGAACCCTAACCCTAACCCTAACCTGAACCTTAACCCTAAACCTAACCCTAACCCTAACCCGAACCCTAACCCTAACCCTAATCCTAACCGGAACCCTAACCCTAATCCTAACCCGAACCTGAACCCTAACCCCTTACCCGAATCCTAACCCTAAACCGAAACCTAACCCGAACCCTAACCCTAACCCTAACCCCGAAACCGAACACTAACCCTAACCCTAACCCTAAACCGAACCCTAACCCTAACCCTAACCCTAAGCCTAACCCGAACCCTAAACCTAACCCTAACCCGAAACCTAACCCTAAACCTAACCCTAACCCTAACCGGAACGGTAACCCTAACCCTAACCCCTAACCCTAAACCTAACCCTAACCCTAACCCGAACCCTAACCCTAACCCTAACCCTAACCCTAACCTGAACCCTAACCCGAACCCTACCCCTAACCCTAATCCGAACCCTAACCCTAACCCTAACCCTAACCCTAACCCGAACCCTAACCCTAACCGGAACTCTAACCCTAACTCTAACCCTAACCCGAAACCTAACCCGAACCCTATCCCTAACCCTAACCCGAACCCTAACCCTAACCCTAACCCTAACCCGAACCCTAACCCTAACCTTAACCGGAACCCTAACACTAACCCTAACCCTAACACGAACCCTAACCCTAACCCGAACCCTAACCCTAACCCTAACCCTAAACCTAACCCGAACCCTAAACCTAACCCTAACCCTAACCCGAACGGTAACCCTAACCCTAACCCCTAACCCTAACCCTAAACCTAACCCTAACACGAACCCTAAACCTAACCCTAACCCTAACCCTAACCCGAAACCTAACCCTAACCCGAACCCTACACCTAACCCTAATCCGAACCCTAACCCTAACCCTAACCCTAACCCTAACCCGACCCTAACCCTAACCCTAACCCTAACCCTAACCCTAACCCGAAACCTAACCCGAACAGTAACCCTAACCCTAACCCGAACCCTAACCCTAAACATAACCCTAACCCTAAACAGAACCCTAATCCTAACCTGAACCGGAACCCTAACCCTAACCTTAACCCAAACCCGAACCCTAACACCTTACCCGAATCCTAACCCTAACCCGAAACCTAACCCGAACCCTAACCATAACCCTAAACCCGAACCCGAACCCTAAACCTAAACCTAACCCTAACCCGAACCCTAACCCGAACCCTAACCCTAACCCGAACCCGAACCCTAACCCTAACCCGAACCCGAACCCTAACCCTAACACTAACCCGAATCCTAACCCTAAAATGAACCCTAACCCTAACCCTAACCCTAACCCGAACCCTAACCCTAACCCTAACCCGACCCCTAATCCGAACCCTAACCCTAACCCGAACCCTAACCCTAACCCTAACCCTAACAGTAACCCTAAACCAAAACCTAACCCTAACCCTAACCCAAACCCGAACCCTAAAACTAACCAGAACGCTAACCCTAACCCTAACCCTAACCCTAACCCGAACCCTAACCCTAACCCGAACCCTATCCCTAACCCTAACCCGAACCCTAACCCTAACCCTAACCCTAACCCGAACCCTAATACTAACCCTAACCCTAACCCGAACCCGAACCCGAACCCTAACCCTAACCCTAACCCTAAACCGAACACGAACCCTCACCCTAACCCTACACTAACCCGAACCTTAACCCTATCCCTAACCCGAACCCTAACCCTAACCCTAACCCTAACCCTAAACCGAACCCTAACCCTAACCCTAACCCGAACGGTAACCCTAACCCTAACCCCTAACCCTAATCCTAACCCTAACCCTAACCCGAACCCTAACCCTAAACCTAACACTAACCCTAACCCTAACCCTAACCCTAACCCGAACGGTAACCCTAACCCTAACCCCTAACCCTAACCCTAAACCTAACCCTAACACGAACCCTAAACCTAACCCTAACCCTAACCCTAACCTGAACCCTAACCCTAACCCTAACCCTAACCCGAACCCGAACCCTAACCCGAACACTAACTCTAACCCTAACCCGAACCCTAACCCTAAAACTAACCCTAACCCTAAACAGAAACCTAACCCTAACCTTAACCGGAACCCTAACACTAACACTAATCCGAACCCGAACCCTAACCCCTTACCCGAATCCTAACCCTAACCCGAACCCTAACCCGAACCCTAACCATAACCCTAACCCCGAACCCGACCCCTAACCCTAACCCGAACCCGAACCCGAAACCTAACCCTAACCCGAACCCGAACCCTAACCCTAACACTAACCCGAACCCTAACCCTAACTTGAACCCTAACCCTAACCCTAACCCTAACCCGAACCCTAACCCTAAACCTAACCCGACCCCTAACCCGAACCCTAACCCTAACCCGAACCCTAACCCTAACCCTAACCCTAACCCTAACCCTAACCCTAACCTTAACCAAACCCTAACCCTAACCCTAACCCAAACCCTAACCCTAACCCGAACCCTAACACTAACCCTAACCCTAACCCTAACCCTAACCCGAACTCTAAACCTAACCCGAACCCTATCCCTAACCCTAACCCGAACCCTAACCCTAACCCTAACCCTAACCCGAACCCTAACCCTAACCCTAACCCTAACCCTAACCCGAACCCGAACCCTAACCCTAACCCTAACCCCGAAACCGAACACTAACCCTAACCCTAACCCTAAACCGAACCCTAACCCTAACCCTAACCCTAAGCCTAACCCGAACCCTAAACCTAACCCTAACCCGAAACCTAACCCTAAACCTAACCCTAACCCTAACCCGAACGGTAACCCTAACCCTAACCCCTAACCCTAAACCTAACCCTAACCCTAATCCGAACCCTAAACCTAACCCTAACCCTAACCCTAACCCGAACCCTAACCCTAACCGGAACTCTAACCCTAACCCTAACCCTAACCCGAACCCTAAACCGAACCCTATCCCTAACCCTAACCCGAACCCTAACCCTAACCCTAACCCTAACCCGAACCCTAACCCTAACCTTAACCGGAACCCTAACACTAACCCTAACCCTAACCCGAACCCTAACCCTAACCCGAACCCTAACCCTAACCCTAACCCTAAACCTAACCCGAACCCTAAACCTAAACCTAACCCTAACCCGAACGGTAACCCTAACCCTAACCCCTAACCCTAACCCTAAACCTAACCCTAACACGAACCCTAAACCTAACCCTAACCCTAACCCTAACCCGAACCCTAACCCTAACCCGAACCCTACCCTCACCCTAATCCGAACCCTAACCCTAACCCTAACCCTAACCCTAACCCGAACCCTAACCCTAACCCTAACCCTAACCCTAACCCTAACCCGAAACCTAACCCGAACAGTAACCCTAACCCTAACCCGAACCCTAACCCTAAACATAACCCTAACCCTAAACAGAACCCTAATCCTAACCTGAACCGGAACCCTAACCCTAACCCTAACCCGAACCCGAACCCTAACACCTTACTCGAATCCTAACCCTAACCCGAAACCTAACCCGAACCCTAACCGTAACCCTAAACCCGAACCCGAACCCTAACCCTAAACCTAACCCTAACCCGAACCCTAACCCGAACCCTAACCCTAACCCGAACCCGAACCCTAACCCTAACCCGAACCCGAACCCTAACCCTAACACTAACCCGAAACCTAACCCTAACTTGAACCCTAACCCTAACCCTAACCCTAACCCGAACCCTAACCCTATCCCTAACCCGACCCCTAATCCGAACCCTAACCCTAACCCGAACCCTAACCCTAACCCTAACCCTAACAGTAACCCTAAACCAAACCCTAACCCTAACCCTAACCCAAACCCGAACCCTAACCCTAACCCTAACCCTAACCCTAACCCGAACCCTAACCCTAACCCTAACCCGAAACCTAACCCTAACCCCTAACCCTAATCCGAACCCTAACCCAAAGACTAACCCTAACCCTAACCCAAACCCGAACCCTAACACTAACCAGAACGCTAACCCTAACCCTAACCCTAACCCTAACCCTAACCCGAACCCTAACCCTAACCCGAAACCTATCCCTAACCCTAACCCGAACCCTAACCCTAACCCTAACCCGAACCCTAACCCTAACCCTAACCCTAACCCTAACCCGAACCCGAACCCTAACCCTAACCCTAACCCTAAACCGAACACGAACCCGAACCCTAACCCTAACACTAACCCGAACCTTAACCCTATCCCTAACCCGAACCCTAACCCTAACCCTAACCCTAACCCTAAACCGAACCCTAACCCTAACCCTAACCCGAACGGTAACCCTAACACTAACCCCTAACCCTAATCCTAACCCTAACCCTAACCCGAACCCTAACCCTAAACCTAACACTAACCCTAACCCTAACCCTAACCCTAACCCTAAACCGAACGGTAACCCTAACCCTAACCCCTAACCCTAACCCTTAACCTAACCCTAACACGAACCCTAAACCTAACCCTAACCCTAACCCTAACCCGAACCCGAACCCTAACCCGAACCCTACCCCTAACCCTAATCCGAACCCTAACCCTAACCCTAACCCGAACCCTAACCCTAAACCTAACCCTAACCCGAACCCGAACCCTAACCCGAACACTAACCCTAACCCTAACCCGAACCCTAACCCTAAAACTAACCCTAACCCTAAACAGAAACCTAACCCTAACCTTAACCGGAACCCTAACCCTAACCCTAATCCGAACCCGAACCCTAACCCCTTACCCGAATCCTAACCCTAACCCGAACCCTAACCCGAACCCTAACCATAACCCTAACCCCGAACCCGAACCCTAACCCTAAACCTAACCCTAACCCGAAACCTAACCCGAACCCTAAACCTAACCCGAACCCGAAACCTAACCCTAACCCGAACCCGAACACTAACCCTAACACTAACCCGAACCCTAACCCTAACTTGAACCCTAACCCTAACCCTAACCCTAACCCGAACCCTAACCCTAAACCTAACCCGACCCCTAACCCGAACCCTAACCCTAACCCGAACCCTAACCCTAACCCTAACCCTAACCCTAACCTTAACCAAACCCTAAACCTAACCCTACCCCAAACCCTAACCCTAACCCGAACCCTAACACTAACCCTAATCCGAACCCTAACCCTAACCCGAACCCTAACCCTAACCCTAACCCTAACAGTAACCCTAAACCAAACCCTAACACTAACCCTAACCCAAACCCGAACCCTAACCCTAACCCTAACCCTAACCCTAACCCTAACCCTAACCCGAACCCTAACCCTAACCCTAACCCGAAACCTAACCCTAACCCCTAACCCTAATCCGAACCCTAACCCTAAGACTAACCCTAACCCTAACCCTAACCCGAACCCTAACCCTAACCCTAACCCGAAACCTAACCCTAACCCCTAACCCTAATCCGAACCCTAACCCTAAGACTAACCCTAACCCTAACCCTAACCCGAACCCGAAACCTAACCCTAACCGGAACCCTAACCCTAACACTAACCCTAACCCGAACCCTAACCCTAACCCTAACCCTAACCCTAACACTAAACCAAACCCTAACCCTAACCCTAACCCAAACCCGAACCCTAATCCTAACCCTAACCTTAACCCTAACCGGAACCCTCACCCTTACCCTAACCCTAACCCGAACCCTAACCTGAACCCTAACCCTAACCCTAAAACGAATCCTAACCCGAACCCTAACCTTAACCCTAACCCTAACCCTAAACCTAACCCTAACCCTAACCCGAACCGGAACCCTAACCCGAACCCTACCCCTAACCCTAATCCGAAACCTAACCCTAACCCTAACCCTAACCCTAACCCTAACCCGAAAACTAACCCTAACCCGAAATCTAACACTAACACTAACCCTAACCCGAACGCGAACCCTAACACTAACTTGAACCCGAACCCTAACCCGAACCCGAACCCGAACCCTAACACTAACTCGAACCCGAACCCTAACCCGAACCCGAACCCTAACCCTAACACTAACCCTAAAACGAACCCGAACCCTAACCCTAACCCTAACCCTAACCCTAACACTAACCCTAACCCTAACCCGAACCCTAACCCGAACCCGAACCCTAACCCTAACCCTAAACCTAACCCGAACCCTAACCCTAACCCTAACCCTAACCCGAAACTGAACCCTAACCCTAACCATAACCGTAACCCGAACCCGAACCCTAACCCTAACCCGAACCCTAACCATAACACTAACACTAACCCTAACCCGAAACCTAACCCTAACCCGAACCCTAACCCTAACCCGAACCCTAACCCTAACCCGAACCCTAACCCTAACCAGAACCCTAACCCTAACACAAACCCTAACCCGAACCCGAACTCTAACCCTAAACCTAACCTGAACCCTAACCCTAACCTTAACCGGAAGCCTAACCCTAACCCTACCCTGAACCCGAACCCTAACCCCTTACCCGAATCCTAACCCTAACCCTAACCCTAACCCGAACCCTAACCCTAACCCGAACCCGAACCCTAACCCTAACCCGAACCCGAACCCTAACCCTAACACTAACCCGAAACCTAACCCTAACTTGAACCCTAACCCTACCCCTAACCCTAACCCGAACCCTAACCCTAAACCTAACCCGACCCCTAATCCGAACCCTAACCCTAACCCGAACCCTAACCCTAACACTAACCCTAACAGTAACCCTAAACCAAACCCTAACCCTAACCCTAACCCAAACCCGAACCCTAACCATAACCCTAACCCTAACCCTAACCCTAAACCTAACCCGAACCCTAACCCTAACCCTAACCCGAAACCTAACCCTAACCCCTAACCCTAATCCGAACCCTAACCCTAAGACTAACCCTAACCCTAACCCAAACCCGAACCCTAACACTAACCAGAACGCTAACCCTAACCCTAACCCTAACCCTAACCCGAATCCTAACCCTAACCCGAAACCTATCCCTAACCCTAACCCGAATCCTAACCCTAAACCTAACCCGAACCCTAACCCTAACCCTAACCCTAACCCTAACCCTAACCCTAACCCGAACCCGAACCCTAACCCTAACCCTAACCCTAAACCGAAC
>JAVLSZ010000056.1:245000-252500 GCA_032313775.1 Urocyon cinereoargenteus
AACCCTAACCCTAACCCGAACCCTAACCCTAACATTAACCGGAACCCTAACACTAACCCTAACCCTAAGCCGAACCCTAACCCTAAACCGAAACCTAACCCTAACCCTAACGCTAACCCTAACCCGAACCCTAAACCTAACCCTAACCCTAACCCGAAACCTAACCCTAACCCTAACCCTAACCCTAACCCGAACGGTAACCCTAACACTAACCCCTAACCCTAACCCTAACCCTAACCCTAACCCGAACCCTAACCCTAACCCTAGCCCTAACCATAACCCGTACCCGAACCCTAACCCGAACCCTACCCCTAACCCTAATCCGAACCCTAACCCTAACCCTAAACCTAACCCTAAACCTAACCCTAACCCTAACCCTAACACTAACCCGAACCCTAACCCGAACCCTAACCCTAACCCTAACCCGAACCCTGACCCTAACCCTAACCCTAACCCGAAACCTAACCCTAACCTTAACCGGAACCCTAACACTAACCCTAACCCGAACCCGAATCATAACCCCTTACCCGAATCCTAACCCTAACCCGAACCCTAACCCGAACCCTAAACCTCACCCTAACCCCGAACCCGAAACCTAACCCTAACCCTAACCCGAACCCTAACCCGAACCCTAACCCTAACCCGATCCCGAACCCTAACCCTAACCCGAACCCTAACCCTAACCCTAACCCAAACCCTAACACTAACCCGAACCCTAACCCTAACCCTAAACCGAACCCTAACACTAACCCGAACACTAACCCCTAACCCTAAACCTAACCCTAACCCTAACCCGAACCCTAACCCTAACCCTACCTCCTAACCCTAACACTAACCCTAAACCGAACCCTAACCCTAACCCTAACCCTAACCCGAACACTAACCCGAAACCTAACCCTAACCTGAACCCGAACCCTAACCCTAACCCTAACCCGAACCGACCCGAACCCTTACCCTAACCGTAACCCGAACACTAACCCTAACCCTAACCCTAACCCGAACCCTAAACCTAACCCTAACCCTAACACTAACCCGAACACTAACCCTAACCCTAACCCCATATCCTAACCCTAACCCTAACCCTAACCCGAACCCTAAACCTAACCCTAACCCTAACCTTAACCCGAACACTAACCCGAACCCTAACCCTAACCCTAACCCCATACCCTAACCCTAACCCTAACCGTAACCCGAACCCTAAACCTACCCTCAGCCTAACACTAACCCGAACACGAACACTAACCCGTACCCTACCCCTACCCTAATCCGAACCCTAACCCTAACCCTAACCCTAACCCTAAAACGAACCCGAACCCTAACCCTAACCCTAACCCGAACCCTAACCCTAACCCGAACCCTAACCCTAACCCTAACCCTAACCCGAACCCTAAACCGAACCCGAACCCTAACCCGAACCCTAACCCGAAACCTAACCCTAACCCTAACCCGAACCCTAACACGAACCCTAACCCTAACCCTAACCCGAGCCCTAACCCTAACCCTAACCCGAACCCTAACCCTAACCCTAACCCTAACCCTAACCCTAACCCGAACCCTAACCCCAACTTAACCTGAACCCTAACCCCTAACCCTAACCCGAACCCGAACCCGAACCCTAACCCGAACCCGAACCCTAACCCGAACCGAACCCTAACCCTAACCCGAACCCGAACCCGAACCCTAACCCTAACCCTAACCCGAACCCTAACCCTAACCCTAACCCGAACCCGAACCCTAACCCTAACCCTAACCCTAACTTTAACCCTAACCGTAACCCTAACCCGAACCCTAACCCGAACCCGAACCCTAACCCGAACCCAAACCCTAACCCTAACCCTAACCCTAACCCTAACCCTAACCGTAACCCTAAACCTAAAACCTAACGCTAACACTAACCCTAACGCTAACCCTAACCCGAAACGTAACCCTAACCCTAACTCTAACCCTAACCCTAACCCGAAACCTAACCCTAACCCTAAACCTAACCCTAACCCCTAACCCTAACCCGAACCCTAACCCTAACTCGAACCCTAACCCTAACCCTAACACGAACCCTAACCTGAACCCTAACCCTAACCCTAACCCTAACCCGAACCCTAACACTAACCCTAACCCGAACCCTAACTCGAACACTAACCCTAAACCTAACCCTAACCCTAACCTGAACCCTAACCCTAACCCGAAACCTAACCCTAACCCTAACCCTAACCCTAACCCGAACCCTAACCCGAACCCTAACCCGAACCCTAACCCTAACCCTAACCCGAACCCTAACCTGAACCCTAAACCTAACCCGAACCCGAACCCTAACACTAACCCGAAACTGAACCCTAACCCTAACCCGAACCCGAACACGAACCCTAACCCTAACCCTAACCGAAACCTAACCCTAACCCTAACACTAACCCTAACCCTAACCCTAAACCGAACCCTAACCCTAACCCTAACTCTAACCCTAACCCTAACCCGAACCCTAACCCTAACCCGAACCCTAACCCGAACCCTAACCCGAACACTAACCCTAAACCTAACCTTAACCCTAACCTGAACCCTAAACCTAACCCGAACCCTAACCCTAACCCTAAACTTACACCGAACCCTAACCCGAACCCTAACTCGAACACTAACCCTAAACCTAACCCTAACCCTAACCTGAACCCTAACCCTAACCCGAACCCTAACCCTAACCCTAACCCTAACCCGAACCCTAACCCGAACCCGAACCCTAACCCTAACCCTAACCCGAACCCTAACCCGAACCCTAACCCGAACCCTACCCCGAACCCTAACCCTAACCCTAACCCGAACCCTAAACCGAACCTTAACCCTAACCCTAACCCTAACCCGAACCCTAACCCGAACCCTAACCCTAACTCTAACCCGAAACCTAGACCAAACCCTAACCCGAACCCGAACCCTAACACTAACCCTAACCCTAACCCTAACCCGAAACCTAAACCTAACCCTAACCCTAACCCGAACCCTAAGCCTAACCCTAACCCTAACCCTAACCCGAACCCTAACCCTAACCCGAACCCGAACCATAACCCTAACCCGAAACCTAACCCTAACCTGAAACCTAACCATAACCCTAACCCTAACCCGAACCCTAACCCTAACCCTAACCCGAACCCTAACCCTAACCCGAACCTAACCCTAACCCTAACCCTAACCCTAAACCGAACCCGAACCCTAACCCGAACCCTAACCCGAAACCTAACCCTAACCCTAACCCGAACCCTAACACGAACCCTAACCCTAACCCTAACCCGAGCCCTAACCCTAACCCTAACCCGAACCCTAACCCTAACCCTAACCCTAACCCTAACCCTAACCCTAACCCGAACCCTAACCCCAACTTAACCTGAACCCTAACCCCTAACCCTAACCCGAACCCGAACCCGAACCCTAACCCGAACCCGAACCCTAACCCGAACCCGAACCCTAACCCTAACCCGAACCCGAACCCGAACCCTAACCCTAACCCTAACCCGAACCCTAACCCTAACCCTAACCCGAACCCGAACCCTAACCCTAACCCTAACCCTAACTTTAGCCCTAACCGTAACCCTAACCCGAACCCTAACCCGAACCCGAACCCTAACCCGAACCCAAACCCTAACCCTAACCCTAACCCTAACCCTAACCGTAACCCTAACCCTAAAACATAACGCTAACACTAACCCTAACGCTAACCCTAAACCGAAACGTAACCCTAACCCTAACTCTAACCCTAACCCTAACCCGAACCCTAATCCTAACCCAAAACCTAACCCTAACCCCTAACCCTAACCCGAACCCTAACCCTAACTCGAACCCTAACCCTAACCCTAACACGAACCCTAAACCTAACCCTAACCCGAACCCTAAACCTAAACCTAACCCTAACCCTAACCCTAACCCTAACCCGAACCCTAACACGAACCCTAACCCTAACCCTAAACTTAACCCTAACCCTAACCTGAACCCTAACCCGAACCCTAACCCGAACCCGAACCCTAACCCGAACCCTAACCCTAACCCGAATCCTAACTCTAACACTAACCCGCACCCTAACCCTAACCCTAACCCGAATCCTAACTCTAAACTAACCCGAACCCTAACCCGAACCCTAATCCGAACCCTAACCCGAAACCTAAACTTAACCCTAACCCGAACCCTAACCCCTACCCTAACCTGAACCCTAACCCCTAACCCTAACCCGAACCCGAACCCTATCCCTAACCCGAACCCTAACCCGTACCCGAACCCTAACCCTTACCCGAACACGAACCCAAACCGAAACCCGACCCCTAACCCGAACCCTAACACTAACCCTAACCCTAAACCTAACCCGAACCCTAAACCTAAACCTAACTCTAACGCTAACCCTAACCCTAACCCGAACCCTAACCCTAACCCTAACCCTAACCCGAACCCTAAACTTAACCCTCACCCGAAACTTAACCCTACCCCGAACACTAACCCTAACCCTAACCCTAACACTAACCCCTAACCCAAACCCTAACCCTAACCCTAACACTTACCCTAAAACCTAACCCTAACCCTAACCCTAACCCTACCCTAACCCGAACCCTAACCCTAAACCTAACTCTAACCCTAACCCGAACCCTAACCCTAACCCGAACCCTAACCCGAACCCGAACCCTAACCCTAACCCTAACCCGAACCCTAACCCTAACACTAACCCTAACCCGAACACTAACCCTAACCCTAACCCTAACCCTAAACCGAACCCTACCCCTACACTAACCTGAAACCTAACCCCTAACCCTAACCCTAACCCGAACCCTAACCCGAACCCGAAACCTAACCCGAACCCTAACCCTAACCCTAACCCTAACCCTAACCCGAACCCTAACCCTAACCCTAACCCGAACCCTAACCCTATCCCGAACCCTAACCCTAACCCGAAACCTAACCCTAACCCTAACCCTAACCCTAAGTCCGAACCCGAACCCTAACCCGATCCCTAACCCTAACCCTAACCCGAACCCTAACCCTAACCCGAACCCTATCCGTAACCCGAACCCTAACCCTAACCCTAACCCTAACCCGAACCCGAACCTAACTCGAACGCTAACCCGAACCCTAACCCTAACCCTAACCCGAACCCTAACCGGAACCCTAAACCTAACCCTAACCCGAACCCTAACCCTAACCCGAACCCTAACACTAACCCTAACCCGAACCCTAACTCGAACACTAACCCTAAACCTAACCCTACCCTAACCTGAAACCTAACCCTAACCCGAACCCTAACCCTAACCCTAACCCTAACCCGAACCCTAACCCGAACCCTAACCCGAACCCTAACCCTAACCCTAACCCGAACCCTAACCTGAACCCTAACCCTAACCCGAACCCGAACCCTAACACTAACCCGAAACTGAACCCTAACCCTAACCCGAACCCGAACACGAACCCTAACCCTAACCCTAACCCGAAACCTAACCCTAACCCTAACACTAACCCTAACCCTAACCCTAAACCGAACCCTAACCCTAACCCTAACTCTAACCCTAACCCTAACCCGAACCCTAACCCTAACCCGAACCCTAACCCGAACCCTAACACGAACACTAACCCTAAACCTAACCTTAACCCTAACCTGAACCCTAACCCTAACCCGAACCCTAACCCTAACCCTAACCTTACACCGAACCCTAACCCGAACCCTAACTCGAACACTAACCCTAAACCTAACCCTAAACCTAACCTGAACCCTAACCCTAACCCGAACCCTAACCCTAACCCTAACCCTAACCCGAACCCTAACCCGAACCCTAACCCTAACCCTAACCCGAAACCTAACCCGAACCCTAACCCGAACCCTACCCCGAACCCTAACCCTAACCCTAACCCGAACCCTAAACCGAACCTTAACCCTAACCCTAACCCTAACTCGAACCCTAACCCGAACCCTAACCCTAACTCTAACCCGAAACCTAGACCTAACCCAAACCCGAACCCGAACCCTAACACTAACCCTAACCCTAACCCTAACCCGAAACCTAAACCTAACCCTAACCCTAACCCGAACCCTAAGCCTAACCCTAACCCTAACCCTAACCCGAACCCTAACCCTAACCCTAACCCGAACCCTAACCCTAACCCGAAACCTAACCCTAACCTGAAACCTAACCATAACCCTAACCCTAACCCGAACCCTAACCCTAACCCTAACCCGAACCCTAACCCTAACCCGAAACCTAACCCTAACCCTAACCCTAACCCTAAACCGAACCCGAACCCTAACCCGAACCCTAACCCGAAACCTAACCCTAACCCTAACCCGAACCCTAACACGAACCCTAACCCTAACCCTAACCCGAGCCCTAACCCTAACCCTAACCCTAACCCTAACCCTAACCCTAACCCTAACCCTAACCCGAACCCTAACCCCAACTTAACCTGAACCCTAACCCCTAACCCTAACCCGAACCCGAACCCGAACCCTAACCCGAAACCGAACCCTAACCCGAACCCGAACCCTAACCCTAACCCGAACCCGAACCCGAACCCTAACCCTAACCCTAACCCGAACCCTTACCCTAACCCTAACCCGAACCCGAACCCTAACCCTAACCCTAACTTTAACCCTAACCGTAACCCTAACCCGAACACTAACCCGAACCCGAACCCTAACCCGAACCCAAACCCTAACCCTAACCCTAACCCTAACCCTAACCGTAACCCTAACCCTAAAACCTAACGCTAACACTAACCCTAACGCTAACCCTAACCCGAAACGTAACCCTAACACTAACTCTAACCCTAACCCTAACCCGAACCCAACCCTAACCCTAAACCTAACCCTAACCCCTAACCCTAACCCAAACCCTAACCCTAACTCGAACCCTAACCCTAACCCTAACACGAACCCTAAACCTAACCCTAACCCGAACCCTAAACCTAAACCTAACCCTAACCCTAACCCTAACCCTAACCCGAACCCTAACACGAACCCTAACCCTAACCCTAAACTTAACCCTAACCCTAACCTGAACCCTAACCCGAACCCTAACCCGAACCCGAACCCTAACCCGAACCCTAACCCTAACCCGAATCCTAACTCTAACACTAACCCGAACCCTAATCCTAACCCTAACCCGAATCCTAACTCTAACACTAACCCGAACCCTAACCCGAACCCTAATCCGAACCCTAACCCGAAACCTAAACTTAACCCTAACCCGAACCCTAACCCCTACCCTAACCTGAACCCTAACACCTAACCCTAACCCGAACCCGAACCCTATCCCTAACCCGAACCCTAACCCGTACCCGAACCCTAACCCTTACCCGAACACGAACCCAAACCGAAACCCGACCCCTAACCCGAACCCTAACACTAACCCTAACCCTAAACCTAACCCGAACCCTAAACCTAAACCTAACTCTAACGCTAACCCTAACCCTAACCCGAACCCTAACCCTAACCCTAACCCTAACCCGAAACCACACCCAAACCCTAACCCTAACCGAACCCTATCCCTA
>JAVLSZ010000056.1:257500-265000 GCA_032313775.1 Urocyon cinereoargenteus
CCGAACCCGAACCCTAACCCTAACCCGAACCCTAACCCTAACCTGAAACCTAACCCTAACCCTAACCCTAACCCGAACCCGAACCCGAACCCTAACCCGAACCCTAATCCTAACCCTAACCCGAAACCTAACCCTAACCCGAACCCTAACCCTAACCTTAACCCGAACCCTAACCCGAACCCTAACTCGAACACTAACCCTAAACCTAACCCTAACCCTAACCTGAACCCTAACCCTAACCCGAACCCTAACCCTAACCCTAACACTAACCCGAACCCTAACCCGAAACCTAACCCGAACCCTAACCCTAACCCTAACCCGAACCCTAACCCGAACCCTAACCCGAACCCTACCCCGAACCCTAACCCTAACCCTAACCCGAACCCTAAACCGAACCTTAACCCTAACCCTAACCCTAACCCTAACCCTAACCCGAACCCTAACCCTAACTCTAACCCGAAACCTAGACCTAACCCTAACCCGAACCCGAACCCTAACCCGAACCCTAACCCTAACCCTAACCCGAACCCGAACCCTAACACTTACCCTAACCCTAACCCGAAACCTAAACCTAACCCTAACCCTAACCCAAACCCTAACCCTAACCCTAACCCTAACCCTAACCCGAACCCTAACCCTAACCCTAAACCGAACCCTAACCATAACCCGAACCCTAACCCTAACCCGAAACCTAACCATAACCCTAACCCTAACCCTAACCCGAAACCTAACCCTAACCCTAACCCGAACCCTAACCCTAACCCGAACCCTAACCCTAACCCTAACCCTAACCCTAAACCGAACCCGAACCCCAACCCGAACCCTAACCCGAAACCTAACCCTAACCCTAACCCGAACCCTAACACGAACCCTAACCCTAACCCTAACCCGAGCCCTAACCCTAACCCTAACCCTAACCCGAACCCTAACCCTAACCCTAACCCTAACCCTAACCCGAACCCTAACCCCAACTTAACCTGAACCCTAACCCCTAGCCCTAACACGAACCCGAACCCGAACCCTAACCCGAACCCGAACCCTAACCCGAACCCGAACCCTAACCCTAACCCGAACCCGAACCCGAACCCTAACCCTAACCCTAACCCGAACCCTAACCCTAACCCTAACCCTAAACCTAACCCGAACCCGAACCCTAACCCTAACCCTAACTTTAACCCTAACCGTAACCCTAACCCGAACCCTAACCCGAACCCGAACCCTAACCCGAACCCAAACCCTAACCCTAACCCTAACCCTAACCCTAACCGTAACCCTAACCCTAAAACCTAACGCTAACACTAACCCTAACGCTAACCCTAACCCGAACCGTAACCCTAACCCTAAATCTAACCCTAACCCTAACCCGAACCCTAACCCTAACCCTAAACCTAACCCTAACCCCTAACCCTAACCCGAAACCTAACCCTAACTCGAACCCTAACCCTAACCCTAACACGAACCCTAAACCTAACCCTAACCCGAACCCTAAACCTAAAACTAACCCTAACCCTAACCCTAACCCTAACCCGAACCCTAACACGAACCCTAACCCTAACCCTAAACTTAACCCTAACCCTAACCTGAACCCTAACCCGAACCCTAACCCGAACCCGAACCCTAACCCGAACCCTAACCCTAACCCGAATCCTAACTCTAACACTAACCCGAACCCTAACCCTAACCCTAACCCTAACCCGAATCCTAACTCTAACACTAACCCGAACCCTAACCCGAACCCTAATCCGAAACCTAACCCGAAACCTAACCTTAATCCTAACCCGAACCCTAACCCCTACCCTAACCTGAACCCTAACCCCTAACCCTAACCCGAACCCGAACCCTATCCCTAACCCGAACCCTAACCCGTACCCGAACCCTAACCCTTACCCGAACACAACCCAAACCGAAACCCGACCCCTAACCCGAACCCTAACACTAACCCTAACCCTAACCCTAACCCGAAACCTAACCCTAAACCTAACTCTAACCCTAACCCTAACCCTAACCCGAACCCTAACCCTAACCCTAACCCGAACCCAAACCCACACCCAAACCCTAACCCTAACCGAACCCTAACCCTAACCCGAACCCTAACCCTAACCCTAACCCTATGCCTAACACGAACCCTAAACCTAACCCTAACCCTAACCCTAACCCTAACTCTAACCCTAAGCCTAACCCTAACCCTAACCCTAACCGGTACCATAACCCTCACCCTAAACCTAAGCCTAACCCGAACCCTAACCCTAACCCTAAACCTAACGCTAACCCGAAACCTAACCTTAACCCTAACCCGAACCCTAACCCTAACCCGAACCCTAACCCTAAAAATAACCCTAACCCCTAACACTAATCCTAACCCTAACCCTAACCCTAAACCTAAAACCTAACACTAACCCTAACCCTAACCCTAACCCGAACCCTAAACCTAACACTAACACGAACCCTAACCCTAACCCGAACCCGAACCCTAACCATAACCCTAACCCTAACCCGCACCCTAACCCGAACCCTAACACGAACCCTAACCCGAACCCTATCCTGAACCCTAACCCGAAACCTAAACCTAACCCTAACCCGAACCCGAACCCGAACCCTAACCCGAACCCTAACCCTAACCCTAACCCTAACCCTAACCCGAACCCTAACACTAACCTTAACCCTAACCCTAACCCGAAACCTAAACCTAACCCTAACCCTAAACCTAACCCTAACCCGAACCCTAACCCTAACCCTAACCCTAACCCTAACCTGAACCCGAAACCGAACCCTAACCCTAACCCTAACCCGAACCCTAACCCTAACCCGAACCCTAACCCTAACCTGAAACCTAACCCTAACCCTAACCCTAACCCGAACCCGAACCCTAACCCGAACCCTAATCCTAACCCTTACCCGAAACCTAACCCTAACCCGAACCCTATCCGTAACCCGAACCCTAACCCTAACCCTAACCCGAACCCTAAACCGAACCCGAACCCTAACCCAAACCCTAACCCGAACCCCAACACTAACCCGAACCCTAACCCGAACCCTAACCCTAACCCTAAACCGAACCCTAAACCTAACCCTAACCCTAACCCGAACCCTAACCCTAACCCTAACCCTAACCCTAACCCTAACCCGAACCCTAACCCTAACCCTAACTCTAACCCTAACCCTAAACCTAACCCGAACCCTAACCCGAACCCGAACCCTAACCCGAACCCTAACCCTAACCCTAACCCTAACACTAACCCTAACCCTACCGTAACCCTAACCCTAAATCCTAACCCTAACACTAACCCTAACGCTAACCCTAACCCGAACCGTAACCCTAACCCTAACTCTAACTCTAACCCTAACCCGAACCCTAACCCTAACCCTAACCCTAACCCTAACCCCTAACCCTAACCCGAACCCTAACCCTAAGTCGAACCCTAACCCTAACCCTAACCCGAACCCTAAACCTAACCCTAACCCGAAACCTAACCGTAAACCTAACCCTAACCCTAACCCTAACACTAACCAGAACCCTAACCCGAACCCTAACCCTAACCCTAAACTTAACCCTAAACCTAACCTGAACCCTAACCCGAACCCTTACCCTAACCCGAACCCTAACCGAACCCTACCCTAACCCTAACCCGAAACCTAACCCTAACCCTAACCCTAACCCTAACCGTAACCCTAACCCTAAAACCTAAACCTAACACTAACCCTAACGCTAACCCTAACCCGAACCCTAAACCGAACCCTAACCCTAACCCTAACCCTAACCCTAACCGAACACTAACCCTAACCCGAACCCTAACCCTAACCCTAACCCTAAGCCTAACACGAACCCTAACCCTAACCCTAACCCTAACCCTAACCCGAACCCTAACCTTAACCCTCACCCGAATCTAAACCTACCCCGAACACTAACCCTAAACCTAACCCTAACCCTAACCCCTAACCCCAACTCTAAACCTAACCCTAACCCTAACCCTAAAACCTAACCCTAACCCTAACCCTAACCCTACCCTAACCTGAACCCTAACCCTAACCCTAACCCTAAGCCTAACCCGAACCCTAACCCGAACCCTCACCCTAACCCTAACCTGAACCCTAACCCTAACCCTAACCCGAACCCTAACCCGAACCCTAACCCGAACCCTAACCCCTACACTAACCTGAACCCTAACCCCTAACCCGACCCTAGCCCTAAACCTAACCCGAACCCGAACCCTAACCCGAAACCTAACCCTAACCCTAACCCGAACGCGAACCCTAACACTAACCCTAACCCTAACTTTAACCCGAAACCTAAACCTAACCATAACCCTAAACCTAACCCTAACCCGAACCCTAACCCTAACCCTAACCCTAACCCGAACCCTAACCCTAACCCTAACCCGAAAACTAACCCGAACCCTAACCCTAAACCGAAACCTAACCCTAACCCTAACCCTAACCCTAAACCGAACCCGAACCCTAACCCGAACCCTAACCCGAACCCTAACCCTAACCCTAACCCGAACCCTAACCCGAACCCTAACCCTAACCCTGACCCGAACCCTAACCCCAACCCTAACCCTAACCCGAACCCTAACCCTAACCCTAACACGAACCCTAACCCTAACCCTAACCCTAACCCGAACCCTAACCCTAACCCTAACACTAACACTAACCCGCAACCTAACCTGAACCCTAACCCCTAACCCTAACCCGAACCCGAACCCTAACCCGAACCCGAACCCTAACCCGAAAACAAATCCTAACCCTAACCAGAACCCGAACCCGAACCCTAAACCTAACCCGAACCCTAACCCTAACCCTAACCCTAACCCTAACCCGAACCCTAACCCTAACTCTAACTCTAACCCTAATCCTAACCCTAAACCGAACCCTAACCCTAACCCGAATCCTAACCCGAACCCTAACCCTAACCCTAACCCGAACCCTAACCCTAACCCTAACCCTAACCCTAACCCGAACCCGAACCCTAACCCTAACCCTAACCCTAACCCTAACCCGAACACGAACCCGAACCCTAACCCTAACCCTAACCCGAACCCTAACCCTAACTCGAACCGTAACCCTAACCATAACCCGAACCCTAACCCTAACTCGAACCGTAACCCTAACCTGAAACCTAACCCTAACCCTAACCCTAACCCGAACCCTAACCCTAACCCTAACCCTAACCCTAACCCGAACCCTAACCTTAACCCTAACCCTAACCCGAACCCGAAACGTAACCCTAACCCTAAACCGAACCCTAACCCTAACCCGAACCCTAACCCTAACCTGAAACCTAACCCTAACCCTAACCCTAACCCTAACCCGAACCCGAACCCTAACCCGAACCCTAACCCTAACCCTAACCCGAAACCTAACACTAACCCGAACCCTATCCGTAACCCGAACCCTAACCCGAACCCGAACCCTAACCCGAACCCGAACCCTAACCCGAACCCTAACCCGAACCCTAACCCTAAACCGAACCCTAACCCGAACCCTAACCCTAACCCGAACCCTAACACTAACCTTAACCCTAACCCTAACCCGAAACCTAACCGTAACGCTAACCCTAAATCCTAACCCTAACACTAACCCTAACCCTAACCCTAACCCGAACCCTAACCCTAACCCTAACTCTAAACCTAACCCTAACCCGAACCCTAACCCTAACCCGAACCCTAACCCTAACCCCTAACCCTAACCCGAACCCTAACCCTAACTCGAACCCTAACCCTAACCCTAACCCGAACCCTAAACCTAACCCTAACCCGAAACCTAACCCTAAACCTAACCCTAACCCTAACCCGAACCCTAACCCTAACCCGAAACCTAACCCGAACCCTACCCTAAACCTAACCCGAACCCTAACCCTAACCCTAACCCTAACCCTAATCGTAACCTTAACCCTAAAACCTAAACCTAACACTAACCCTAACGCTAAACCTAACCCGAACCCTAAACCGAACCCTAATCCTAACCCTAACCCTAACCCTAACCGAACACTAACCCTAACCCGAACCCTAACCCTAACCCTAAACCTAACCCTAACACGAACCCTAACCCTAACCCTAACCCTAACCCTAACCCTAACCCTAACCCCTACACTAACCCGAACCCTAACACTAACCTTAACCCTAACCCTAACCCGAAACCTAAACCTAACCCGAACCCTAACCCGAACCCTAACCCTAACCCGAACCCTAACCCTCACCCTAACCGTAAGCCTAAACCGAACCCTAACCCGAACCCTCACCCTAACCCTAACCCGAACCCTAACCCTAAGCCTAACCCTAACCTGAACCCTAACCCTAACCCTAACCCTAACCCGAACCCTAACCCCTACACTAACCTGAACCCTAACCCCTAACCCGACCCTAGCCCTAAACCTATCCCGAACCCGAACCCTAACCCAAACCCTAACCCTAACCCTAACCCGAACGCGAACCCTTACACTAACCCTAACCCTAAACCTAACCCAAAACCTAAACCTAACCCTAACCCTAAACCTAACCCTAACCCGAACCATAACCCTAACCCTAAAACGAACCCGAACCCTAACCCGAACCCTAACCCGAACCCTAAGCCTAACCCTAACCCTGACCCGAACCCTAACCCGAACCCTAACCCTAACCCTGACCCGAACCCTAACCCGAACCCTAACCCGAACCCTAACCCTAACCCTAACACGAACCCTAACCCTAACCCTAACCCTCACCCGAACCCTAACCCTAACCCTAACCCTAACACTAACCCGAACCCTAACCTGAACCCTAACCCCTAACCCTAACCCGAACCCGAACCCTAACCCGAACCCGAACCCTAACCCGAAACCAAACCCTAACCCTAACCCGAACCCGAACCCGAACCCTAACCCTAACCCGAACCCTAAACCTAACCCTAACCCTAACCCTAACCCTAACCCGAACCCTAACCCTAACTCTAACTCTAACCCTAATCCTAACCCTAAACCGAACCCTAACCCTAACCCGAATCCTAACCCGAACCCTAACCCTAACCCTAACCCGAACCCTAACCCTAACCCTAACACTAACCGTAACCCCTAACCCTAACCCTAACACTAACCGTAACCCTAACCCTAAAACCTAACCCTAACACTAACCCTAACACTAACCCTAACCCGAACCCTAACCCTAACTCTAACCCTAACCCTAACACCTAACCCTAAACCGAACCCTAACCCTAACTCGAACCCTAACCCTAACCCTAACCCGAACCCTAAACCTAACCCTAACCCGAACCCTAACCCTTACCCTAACCCTAACCCGAACCCTAAACCGAACCCTAACCCTAACCCTAACCCTAACCCTAACCGAACCCTAACCCTAACCCGAACACTAACCCTAACCCTAACCCTAAGCCTAACACGAACCCTAACCCGAACCCTAACCCTAACCCTAACCCGAACCCTAACCTTAACCCTCACCCGAAACCTAACCCTAACCCGAACACTAAACGTAACCCTAACCCTAACGCTAACACCTAACCCCAAACCTA
>JAVLSZ010000056.1:270000-277500 GCA_032313775.1 Urocyon cinereoargenteus
AACCCTAACACGAAACCAAACCCTAACCCTAACCCGAACCCGAACCCGAAACCTAACCCTAACCCGAACCCTAACCCTAACACGAACCCTAACCCTAACCCTAACCCGAACCCTAACCCTAACTCTAACTCTAACCCTAATCCTAACCCTAAACCGAACCCTAACCCTAACCCGAATCCTAACCCGAAACCTAACCCTAACCCTAACCCGAACCCTAACCCTTACCCTAAACCTAACACTAACCCCTAACCCTAACCCTAACCCTAACCGTAACCCTAATCCTAAAACCTAACCCTAACACTAACCCTAACGCCAACCCTAACCCGAACCCTAACCCTAACCCTAACCCTAACCCTAAACCTAAACCTAACCCGAACCCTAACCCTAACTCTAACCCTAACCCTAACACCTAACCCTAACCCAAACCCTAACCCTAACTCGAACCCTAACCCTAAACCTAACCCGAACCCTAAACCTAACCCTAACCCGAACCCTAACCCTAACCCTAACCCTAACCCGAACCCTAACCCGAACCCTAACCCTAACCCTAAACCTAACCCTAACCGAACCCTAACCCTAACCCGAACCCTAACCCTAACCCTAACCCTAAGCCTAACAGGAACCCTAACCCGAACCTTAACCCTAACCCTAACCCGAACCCTAACCTTAACCCTCACCGAAACCTAACCCTAACCCGAACACTAACCGTAACCCTAACCCTAACCCTAACACCTAACCCCAACCCTAACCCTAACCCTAACCCTAACGCTAACCCTAAAACCTAACCCTAACCCTAACCCGAACCCTAACCCTAACCCGAACCCTAACCCTCACCCTAACACTAAGCCTAACCCGAACCCTAACACTAACCCTAACCCTCACCCGAACCCTAACCCGAACCCTAAACTTAAACCTAACCCGAACCCTAACCCTAATCCGAACCCTAACCCTAACCCTAACCCTAACCCTAAACCTAACCCTAACCCGAACCCTACCCCTACACTAACCTGAACCCTAACCCCTAACCCTAACCCGAACCCGAAACCTAACTCTAACTCTAACCCTAATCCTAACCCTAAACCGAACCCTAACCCTAACCCTAACCCTAACCCGAACCCTAACCCTAACCCTAACCCGAGCCCTAACCCTAACCCTAACCCTAACCCGAACCCTAACCCTAACCCTAACCCTAACCCTAACCCGAACCCTAACCCCAACTTAACCTGAACCCTAACCCCTAGCCCTAACACGAACCCGAACCCGAACCCTAACCCGAACCCGAACCCTAACCCGAACCCGAACCCTAACCCTAACCCGAACCCGAACCCGAACCCTAACCCTAACCCTAACCCGAACCCTAACCCTAACCCTAACCCTAAACCTAACCCGAACCCGAACCCTAACCCTAACCCTAACTTTAACCCTAACCGTAACCCTAACCCGAACCCTAACCCGAACCCGAACCCTAACCCGAACCCAAACCCTAACCCTAACCCTAACCCTAACCCTAACCGTAACCCTAACCCTAAAACCTAACGCTAACACTAACCCTAACGCTAACCCTAACCCGAACCGTAACCCTAACCCTAAATCTAACCCTAACCCTAACCCGAACCCTAACCCTAACCCTAAACCTAACCCTAACCCCTAACCCTAACCCGAAACCTAACCCTAACTCGAACCCTAACCCTAACCCTAACACGAACCCTAAACCTAACCCTAACCCGAACCCTAAACCTAAAACTAACCCTAACCCTAACCCTAACCCTAACCCGAACCCTAACACGAACCCTAACCCTAACCCTAAACTTAACCCTAACCCTAACCTGAACCCTAACCCGAACCCTAACCCGAACCCGAACCCTAACCCGAACCCTAACCCTAACCCGAATCCTAACTCTAACACTAACCCGAACCCTAACCCTAACCCTAACCCTAACCCGAATCCTAACTCTAACACTAACCCGAACCCTAACCCGAACCCTAATCCGAAACCTAACCCGAAACCTAACCTTAATCCTAACCCGAACCCTAACCCCTACCCTAACCTGAACCCTAACCCCTAACCCTAACCCGAACCCGAACCCTATCCCTAACCCGAACCCTAACCCGTACCCGAACCCTAACCCTTACCCGAACACAACCCAAACCGAAACCCGACCCCTAACCCGAACCCTAACACTAACCCTAACCCTAACCCTAACCCGAAACCTAACCCTAAACCTAACTCTAACCCTAACCCTAACCCTAACCCGAACCCTAACCCTAACCCTAACCCGAACCCAAACCCACACCCAAACCCTAACCCTAACCGAACCCTAACCCTAACCCGAACCCTAACCCTAACCCTAACCCTATGCCTAACACGAACCCTAAACCTAACCCTAACCCTAACCCTAACCCTAACTCTAACCCTAAGCCTAACCCTAACCCTAACCCTAACCGGTACCATAACCCTCACCCTAAACCTAAGCCTAACCCGAACCCTAACCCTAACCCTAAACCTAACGCTAACCCGAAACCTAACCTTAACCCTAACCCGAACCCTAACCCTAACCCGAACCCTAACCCTAAAAATAACCCTAACCCCTAACACTAATCCTAACCCTAACCCTAACCCTAAACCTAAAACCTAACACTAACCCTAACCCTAACCCTAACCCGAACCCTAAACCTAACACTAACACGAACCCTAACCCTAACCCGAACCCGAACCCTAACCATAACCCTAACCCTAACCCGCACCCTAACCCGAACCCTAACACGAACCCTAACCCGAACCCTATCCTGAACCCTAACCCGAAACCTAAACCTAACCCTAACCCGAACCCGAACCCGAACCCTAACCCGAACCCTAACCCTAACCCTAACCCTAACCCTAACCCGAACCCTAACACTAACCTTAACCCTAACCCTAACCCGAAACCTAAACCTAACCCTAACCCTAAACCTAACCCTAACCCGAACCCTAACCCTAACCCTAACCCTAACCCTAACCTGAACCCGAAACCGAACCCTAACCCTAACCCTAACCCGAACCCTAACCCTAACCCGAACCCTAACCCTAACCTGAAACCTAACCCTAACCCTAACCCTAACCCGAACCCGAACCCTAACCCGAACCCTAATCCTAACCCTTACCCGAAACCTAACCCTAACCCGAACCCTATCCGTAACCCGAACCCTAACCCTAACCCTAACCCGAACCCTAAACCGAACCCGAACCCTAACCCAAACCCTAACCCGAACCCCAACACTAACCCGAACCCTAACCCGAACCCTAACCCTAACCCTAAACCGAACCCTAAACCTAACCCTAACCCTAACCCGAACCCTAACCCTAACCCTAACCCTAACCCTAACCCTAACCCGAACCCTAACCCTAACCCTAACTCTAACCCTAACCCTAAACCTAACCCGAACCCTAACCCGAACCCGAACCCTAACCCGAACCCTAACCCTAACCCTAACCCTAACACTAACCCTAACCCTACCGTAACCCTAACCCTAAATCCTAACCCTAACACTAACCCTAACGCTAACCCTAACCCGAACCGTAACCCTAACCCTAACTCTAACTCTAACCCTAACCCGAACCCTAACCCTAACCCTAACCCTAACCCTAACCCCTAACCCTAACCCGAACCCTAACCCTAAGTCGAACCCTAACCCTAACCCTAACCCGAACCCTAAACCTAACCCTAACCCGAAACCTAACCGTAAACCTAACCCTAACCCTAACCCTAACACTAACCAGAACCCTAACCCGAACCCTAACCCTAACCCTAAACTTAACCCTAAACCTAACCTGAACCCTAACCCGAACCCTTACCCTAACCCGAACCCTAACCCGAACCCTACCCTAACCCTAACCCGAAACCTAACCCTAACCCTAACCCTAACCCTAACCGTAACCCTAACCCTAAAACCTAAACCTAACACTAACCCTAACGCTAACCCTAACCCGAACCCTAAACCGAACCCTAACCCTAACCCTAACCCTAACCCTAACCGAACACTAACCCTAACCCGAACCCTAACCCTAACCCTAACCCTAAGCCTAACACGAACCCTAACCCTAACCCTAACCCTAACCCTAACCCGAACCCTAACCTTAACCCTCACCCGAATCTAAACCTACCCCGAACACTAACCCTAAACCTAACCCTAACCCTAACCCCTAACCCCAACTCTAAACCTAACCCTAACCCTAACCCTAAAACCTAACCCTAACCCTAACCCTAACCCTACCCTAACCTGAACCCTAACCCTAACCCTAACCCTAAGCCTAACCCGAACCCTAATCCTAACCAGAACCCTAACCCTCACCTTAACCGTAAGCCTAACCCGAACCCTAACCCGAACCCTCACCCTAACCCTAACCTGAACCCTAACCCTAACCCTAACCCGAACCCTAACCCGAACCCTAACCCGAACCCTAACCCCTACACTAACCTGAACCCTAACCCCTAACCCGACCCTAGCCCTAAACCTAACCCGAACCCGAACCCTAACCCGAAACCTAACCCTAACCCTAACCCGAACGCGAACCCTAACACTAACCCTAACCCTAACTTTAACCCGAAACCTAAACCTAACCATAACCCTAAACCTAACCCTAACCCGAACCCTAACCCTAACCCTAACCCTAACCCGAACCCTAACCCTAACCCTAACCCGAAACCTAACCCGAACCCTAACCCTAAACCGAAACCTAACCCTAACCCTAACCCTAACCCTAAACCGAACCCGAACCCTAACCCGAACCCTAACCCGAACCCTAACCCTAACCCTAACCCGAACCCTAACCCGAACCCTAACCCTAACCCTGACCCGAACCCTAACCCCAACCCTAACCCTAACCCGAACCCTAACCCTAACCCTAACACGAACCCTAACCCTAACCCTAACCCTAACCCGAACCCTAACCCTAACCCTAACACTAACACTAACCCGCAACCTAACCTGAACCCTAACCCCTAACCCTAACCCGAACCCGAACCCTAACCCGAACCCGAACCCTAACCCGAAAACAAATCCTAACCCTAACCAGAACCCGAACCCGAACCCTAAACCTAACCCGAACCCTAACCCTAACCCTAACCCTAACCCTAACCCGAACCCTAACCCTAACTCTAACTCTAACCCTAATCCTAACCCTAAACCGAACCCTAACCCTAACCCGAATCCTAACCCGAACCCTAACCCTAACCCTAACCCGAACCCTAACCCTAACCCTAACCCTAACCCTAACCCGAACCCGAACCCTAACCCTAACCCTAACCCTAACCCTAACCCGAACACGAACCCGAACCCTAACCCTAACCCTAACCCGAACCCTAACCCTAACTCGAACCGTAACCCTAACCATAACCCGAACCCTAACCCTAACTCGAACCGTAACCCTAACCTGAAACCTAACCCTAACCCTAACCCTAACCCGAACCCTAACCCTAACCCTAACCCTAACCCTAACCCGAACCCTAACCTTAACCCTAACCCTAACCCGAACCCGAAACGTAACCCTAACCCTAAACCGAACCCTAACCCTAACCCGAACCCTAACCCTAACCTGAAACCTAACCCTAACCCTAACCCTAACCCTAACCCGAACCCGAACCCTAACCCGAACCCTAACCCTAACCCTAACCCGAAACCTAACACTAACCCGAACCCTATCCGTAACCCGAACCCTAACCCTAACCCTAACCCGAACCCTAACCCGAACCCGAACCCTAACCCGAACCCTAACCCGAACCCTAACCCTAAACCGAACCCTAACCCGAACCCTAACCCTAACCCGAACCCTAACACTAACCTTAACCCTAACCCTAACCCGAAACCTAACCGTAACGCTAACCCTAAATCCTAACCCTAACACTAACCCTAACCCTAACCCTAACCCGAACCCTAACCCTAACCCTAACTCTAAACCTAACCCTAACCCGAACCCTAACCCTAACCCGAACCCTAACCCTAACCCCTAACCCTAACCCGAACCCTAACCCTAACTCGAACCCTAACCCTAACCCTAACCCGAACCCTAAACCTAACCCTAACCCGAAACCTAACCCTAAACCTAACCCTAACCCTAACCCGAACCCTAACCCTAACCCGAAACCTAACCCGAACCCTACCCTAAACCTAACCCGAACCCTAACCCTAACCCTAACCCTAACCCTAATCGTAACCTTAACCCTAAAACCTAAACCTAACACTAACCCTAACGCTAAACCTAACCCGAACCCTAAACCGAACCCTAATCCTAACCCTAACCCTAACCCTAACCGAACACTAACCCTAACCCGAACCCTAACCCTAACCCTAAACCTAACCCTAACACGAACCCTAACCCTAACCCTAACCCTAACCCTAACCCTAACCCTAACCCCTACACTAACCCGAACCCTAACACTAACCTTAACCCTAACCCTAACCCGAAACCTAAACCTAACCCGAACCCTAACCCGAACCCTAACCCTAACCCGAACCCTAACCCTCACCCTAACCGTAAGCCTAAACCGAACCCTAACCCGAACCCTCACCCTAACCCTAACCCGAACCCTAACCCTAAGCCTAACCCTAACCTGAACCCTAACCCTAACCCTAACCCTAACCCGAACCCTAACCCCTACACTAACCTGAACCCTAACCCCTAACCCGACCCTAGCCCTAAACCTATCCCGAACCCGAACCCTAACCCAAACCCTAACCCTAACCCTAACCCGAACGCGAACCCTTACACTAACCCTAACCCTAAACCTAACCCAAAACCTAAACCTAACCCTAACCCTAAACCTAACCCTAACCCGAACCATAACCCTAACCCTAAAACGAACCCGAACCCTAACCCGAACCCTAACCCGAACCCTAAGCCTAACCCTAACCCTGACCCGAACCCTAACCCGAACCCTAACCCTAACCCTGACCCGAACCCTAACCCGAACCCTAACCCGAACCCTAACCCTAACCCTAACACGAACCCTAACCCTAACCCTAACCCTCACCCGAACCCTAACCCTAACCCTAACCCTAACACTAACCCGAACCCTAACCTGAACCCTAACCCCTAACCCTAACCCGAACCCGAAACCTAACCCGAACCCGAACCCTAACCCGAAACCAAACCCTAACCCTAACCCGAACCCGAACCCGAACCCTAACCCTAACCCGAACCCTAAACCTAACCCTAACCCTAACCCTAACCCTAACCCGAACCCTAACCCTAACTCTAACTCTAACCCTAATCCTAACCCTAAACCGAACCCTAACCCTAACCCGAATCCTAACCCGAACCCTAACCCTAACCCTAACCCGAACCCTAACCCTAACCCTAACACTAACCGTAACCCCTAACCCTAACCCTAACACTAACCGTAACCCTAACCCTAAAACCTAACCCTAACACTAACCCTAACACTAACCCTAACCCGAACCCTAACCCTAACTCTAACCCTAACCCTAACACCTAACCCTAAACCGAACCCTAACCCTAACTCG
>JAVLSZ010000056.1:282500-287500 GCA_032313775.1 Urocyon cinereoargenteus
TAACCCTAACCCGAAACCTAAACCTAACCATTACCCTAAACCTAACCCTAACCCGAACCCTAACCCTAACCCTAACCCTAACCCGAACCCAAACCCTAACCCTAACCCGAAACCTAACCCGAACCCTAACCCTAAACCGAAACCTAACCCTAACACTAACACTAACCCTAAACCGAACCCGAACCCTAAACCGAACCCTAACCCGAACCCTAACCCTAACCCTAACCCGAACCCTAACCAGAACCCTAACCCTAACCCTGACCCGAACCCTAACCCGAACCCGAACCCTAACCCGAACCCGAACCCTAACACGAAACCAAACCCTAACCCTAACCCGAACCCGAACCCGAAACCTAACCCTAACCCGAACCCTAACCCTAACACGAACCCTAACCCTAACCCTAACCCGAACCCTAACCCTAACTCTAACTCTAACCCTAATCCTAACCCTAAACCGAACCCTAACCCTAACCCGAATCCTAACCCGAAACCTAACCCTAACCCTAACCCGAACCCTAACCCTTACCCTAAACCTAACACTAACCCCTAACCCTAACCCTAACCCTAACCGTAACCCTAATCCTAAAACCTAACCCTAACACTAACCCTAACGCCAACCCTAACCCGAACCCTAACCCTAACCCTAACCCTAACCCTAAACCTAAACCTAACCCGAACCCTAACCCTAACTCTAACCCTAACCCTAACACCTAACCCTAACCCAAACCCTAACCCTAACTCGAACCCTAACCCTAAACCTAACCCGAACCCTAAACCTAACCCTAACCCGAACCCTAACCCTAACCCTAACCCTAACCCGAACCCTAACCCGAACCCTAACCCTAACCCTAAACCTAACCCTAACCGAACCCTAACCCTAACCCGAACCCTAACCCTAACCCTAACCCTAAGCCTAACAGGAACCCTAACCCGAACCTTAACCCTAACCCTAACCCGAACCCTAACCTTAACCCTCACCGAAACCTAACCCTAACCCGAACACTAACCGTAACCCTAACCCTAACCCTAACACCTAACCCCAACCCTAACCCTAACCCTAACCCTAACGCTAACCCTAAAACCTAACCCTAACCCTAACCCGAACCCTAACCCTAACCCGAACCCTAACCCTCACCCTAACACTAAGCCTAACCCGAACCCTAACACTAACCCTAACCCTCACCCGAACCCTAACCCGAACCCTAAACTTAAACCTAACCCGAACCCTAACCCTAATCCGAACCCTAACCCTAACCCTAACCCTAACCCTAAACCTAACCCTAACCCGAACCCTACCCCTACACTAACCTGAACCCTAACCCCTAACCCTAACCCGAACCCGAAACCTAACTCTAACTCTAACCCTAATCCTAACCCTAAACCGAACCCTAACCCTAACCCGAATCCTAACCCGAAACCTAACCCTAACCCTAATCCTAACCCGAACCCTAACCCTAACACTAACCCTAACTCTAACCCCTAACCCTAACCCTAACCCTAACTGTAACCCTAACCCTAAAACCTAACCCTAACACTAACCCTAACGCTAACCCTAACCCAAACCCTAACGCTAACCCTAACCCTAACCCTAAACCTAAACCTAACCCGAACCCTAACCCTAACTCTAACCCTAAACCTAACCCCTAACCCTAACCCGAACCCTAACCCTAACTCGAACCCTAACCCTAACCCTAACCCGAACCCGAACCCTAAACCTAACCCTAACCCGAACCCGAACCCTAACCCTAAACCTAACCCTAAACCTAACCCTAAACCTAACCCAAACCCTAACCCGAACCCTAACCCTAACCCTAACCCTAATACTAACCCTAACCTGAACCCTAACCCGAACCCTAACCCGAACCCGAACCCTAACCCGAACCCTAAACCTAACCCTAACCCGAACCCTAACCCTAACCCTAACCCGAACCCTATCCCTAACCCTAACCCTAACCCGAACCCTGAACCGAACCCTAACCCGAACCCTAACCCGAACCCTAACCCGAACCCTATCCGGAACCCTAACCCGAACCCTAACCCTAACCCTAACCCTAAAACCTAACCCAAACGCTAACCCTAACCCGAACCCTATGCCTAACCCTAACCCTAACCCTAAGCCTAACCCTAACCCTAACACTAAAACCTAACCCAAACGCTAACCCTAACCCTAACCCTAACCCGAACACTAACCCTAACACTAACCCGAACCCTAACCCTAAACAGAACCCGAACCCTAACCCTAACCCTAACCTGCACCCTAACCCGAACCATAACCCGAACCATAACCCGAACCCTAACCTAAACCCTAACCCGAAACCTAACCCTAACCCTAACCCGAACCCTAACGCGAACCCTAACCCGAAACCTAACCCTAACCCTAAACCTAACCCTAACCCGAACCCTAACCCTAACCCTAACATGAACACTAACCCCTAAACCTAACCCGAACCCGAACCCTAACCCGAACCCGAACCCTAACCCTAACCCAAAACCGAACCCTAACCCTCCCCGAAACCGAACACGAACCCTAACCCTAACCCTAACCCGAAACCTAACACTAAAGCTAACACTAACCCTAACCCTAAACCTAACCCGAACCCTAACCCTAATCCTAACTCTAACCCTAACCCTAACCCGAACCCTAACCCTAACCCGAACCCTAACCCGAACCCTAACCCGAACACTAACCCTAAACCTACCCTAACCCTAACCTGAACCCTAACCCTAACCCAAACCCTAACCCTAACCCTAATCCTAATCCTAACCCGAACCCTAACCCGAACCCTAACCCGAACCCTAACCCTAACCCTAAATCGAACCCTAACCCGAACGCTAACGCTAACCCTATCCCGAACCCTAACTCTAACCCTAACCCGAACCCTAAACCGAAACTTAAACCTAACCCTAACCCTAACCCTAACCCGAAACCTAACCCTAACTCTAACCAGAACACTAGCCCTAACCCTAACCCGAACCCGAACCCTAACCCGAACCCTAACCCTAACCCTAACCCGAACCCGAACCCTAACCCTAACCCTAACACGAACCCTAACCCTAACCCGAACCCTAACCCTAACCCTAACCCTAACCCTAAGCCTAACCCTAACCCTAACCCGAACACTAACCCTAACCCTAAACCTAAGCCTAACCCGAACCCTAACACTAACCCGAACCCTAACCCTAACCCTAACCCGAAACCTAACCTTAACCCTAACCCAAACCCTAACCCTAAACCGAACCCTAACCCTAACCCTAACCCTAATCCCTAACCCTAACCCTAACCCTAACCCTAACCCTAACCCTTAAAACCTAACCCAAACGCTAACCCTAACCCTAACCCAAACCCGAACACTAACCCTAACACTAACCCGAACCCTAACCCTAACCAGAATCCGAACCCTAACCCTAACCCTAACCCTAACCCGCACCCTAACCCGAACCCTAACCCGAACCCTAACCCGAACCCTAACCTGAACCCTAACCCGAAACCTAACCCTAACCAGAACCCGAACCCTAACCCTAACCCTAACCCTAACCCGCACCCTAAACCGAACCCAAAACCTAACCCTAACCCGAACCCTAACGCTAACCCTAACCCTAACCCCTAACCCTAACCCTAACCCTAACCCTAACCCTAAAACCTAACCCAAACGCTAACCCTAACCCTAACCCAAACCCAAACACTAACCTTAACACTAACCCGAACCCTAACCCTAACCAGAACCCGAACCCTAAACCTAACCCTAACCATAACTCTAACCCTAACCCTAACCCGAACCCTAACCCTAACCTGAACCCTAACCCGAACCCTAACCCGAACAGTAACCCTAAAGCTAACCCTAACCCTAACCTGAACCCTAACCCTAACCCGAACCCTAACCCTAACCCTAACCCTAATCCTAACCCGAACACTAACCCGAACCCTAACCCGAACCCTAACCCTAACCCTAACCCGAACCCTAACCCGAACGCTAACGCTAACCCTACCCGAACCCTAACCCTAACCCTAACCCGAACCCTAAACCGAACCTTAAACCTAACCCTAACCCTAACCCTAACCCTAACCCTAACCCTAACCCGAACCCTTACCCTAACTCTAACCAGAACACTAGCCCTAACCCTAACCCGAACCTGAACCCTAACCCGAACCCTAACCCTAACCCGAAACCGAACCCTAACACTAACCCTAAGCTTAACCCTAAACCGAAACCTAAACCTACCCCTAACCCTAAACCTAACCCTAACCCTAACCCTAACCCGAACCCTAACCCTAACCCTAACCCGAACCCTAAACCTAACCCGAACCCTAACCTTAACCCGAAACCTAACCCTAACCCTAATCCTAACCCTAACCCGTACCCGAACCCTAAACCGAACCCTAACCCGAACCCGAACCCTAACCCTAACCCGAACCCTAACCCGAACCCTAACCCTAACCCTAACCCTAAGCCCTAAACCTAACCCGAACCCTAACCCTAACCCGAACCCTATCCCTAACCCTAACCTTTACCCGAACCCTTACCCGAACCATAACCTGAACGCTAACCCGAACCCTAACCGGAACCCTATCCCGAACCCTAAACCGAACCCTAACCCTAAACCGAACCCTATCCCGAACCCTAACCCTAACCCTATCCCGAACCCTAACCCTAACCCTAACCCTTACCCTAAGCCCTAAACCTAACCCTAACCCTAACCCGAACCCTAACCCGAACCCGAACCCGAACCCTAACCCGAACCCTAACCCTAACCCGAACCCTAACCCGAACCCTAAACCGAAACCTAACCCGAACCCTAACCCCTACCCTAACCCGAACCCTAACCCCTACCCTAACCTGAACCCTAACCCTAACCCTAAACCAAACCCTAACCCGAACCCTAACCACTACCCTAACCTGAACCCTAACCCCTAACCCTAACCGAACCCGAACCCTAACCCGAACCCGATCCCTAACCCGAACCCGAACACTAAAACTAACCCGAACCCAAACCCGAACACT
>JAVLSZ010000056.1:290000-302500 GCA_032313775.1 Urocyon cinereoargenteus
CCTATCCCTAACCCGAACCCTAACCCTAACCCTAACCCGAACCCTAACCCTAACCTTAACCAGAACCCTAACACTAACCCTAACCCGAACCCGAACCATAACCCCTTACCCGAATCCTAACCCTAACCCGAACCCTAACCCCTTACCCGAATCCTAACCCCGAACCCGAAACCTAACCCTAACCCTAACCCTAACCCGAACCCAACCCCGAACCCTATCCCGAACCACAACCCTAACCATAACCCGAACCCGAAACCTAACCGTAAACCTAACCCGAACCCGAACCCTAACACCTAACCCTAACCCAAAACCGAACCTTAAATCTAACCCTAACCCTAACCCGAACCCTAACCCTAACCCGAACCCTAACACCAACCCTAACCCAAACCCTAACCCTAACATGAACCCTAACCCTAACCCTAACCGTAACCCGAACCGTAACCCTAAACCCTAACCCGAACCCTAACCCTAACCCGAACCCTAACCCTAACCCGAAACCTAACCCTAACCCTAACCCGAACCCTAACCCGAACCATAACACTAACCCTAACACTAACCCTAACCCTAACCCTAACCCGAACCCGAACCCTAATCCGAACCCTAACCCTAACCCTAATCCGAACCCTAACCCTAACCCTAAACCTAACCCGAACCCGAAACCTAACCCTAACCCGAAACCTAACCCTAACCCTAACCCTAACCCGAACCCTAACCCTAAACCTAAACCTAACCCGAACCCTAACCCTAACCCTAACCCTAACCCTAACCCGAACCCTAACCCGAACCCTAACCCGAACCCTAACCCTAACCCTAACCCGAACCCTAACCCGAACCCTACCCCTAACCCTAACCCTAAACCTAACCCTAACCCAAACCCGAACCCTAACGCTAACCCGAACCCGAACACTAACCCTAACCCTAACCCTAACCCGAACCCGAACCCGAACCCTAACCCTAACACTATTCCGAAACCTAACCCGAACCCTAACCCTAACCCGAACGCGAACACTAACCCTAACCCTAACCCTAACCCGAACCGTAACCCTAACCCTAACCCTAACCCGAACCCTAACCCTAACCTTAACCAGAACCCTAACACTAACCCTAACCCGAACCCGAACCATAACCCCTTACCCGAATCCTAACCCTAACACGAACCCTAACCCCTTACCCGAATCCTAAACCTAACCCGAAACCTAACCCGAAACCTAACCCTAACCCGAACCCTAACCCTAACCCTAACCCGAACCCTAAACCTAACCCTAACCCGAACCCTAACCCTAACCCTAACCCGAACCCTAAACCGAACCCTAAACCTAACCCTAACCCTAACCCTAACCCGAACCCTAACCTGAACCCTAACCCTAACCCTAACCCGAACCCTAAACCTAATCCTAACCAGAACCTGAAACCTAACCCGAACCCTAACCCTAACCCTAATCCGAACCCTAACCCTAACCCTAACCCTAACCCTAACCCTAACCCGAACCCGAAACCTAAACCGAACCCGAACACTAACCCTAACCCTAACCCTAACCCGAACCCTAACCCTAAACCTAACCCTAACCCGAACCTTAACCTGAACACTAACCCTAACCCGAACCCGAACCCTAACCCTAACTCTTACCCTAACCCTAACCCTAAACCGAACCCTAACCCTAACCCTAACCGAAACCTAATCCGAACCCTAACCCTAACCCTAACCCTAACACTAACACTAACAACTAACCCTAACCCGAAACCTAACCCTAACCCTAACCCGAAACCGAACCCTAACACCTAACCCTAACCCGAACCCGAACCCTAAACCTAACCCTAACCCTAACCCAAACCCGAACCCTAAACCTAACCCGAACCCAAACCCTAACCCTAACCCGAACCCTAAACCTAACATGAACCCTAAACCTAAACCTAACCCTAACCCGAACCGTAACCCTAACCCCTAACCCGAACCCTAACCCTAACCCGAAACCTAACCCTAACCCGAACCCTAACCCTAACCCTAACCCGAACCCTAACCATAACCCGAACACTAACCCTAACCCGAACCCGAACCCTAACCCTAAACCTAACCCGAAAACTAACCCTAACCCTAACCCGAACCCTAACCCTAACCCTAACCTGAACACTAACCCCTAACCCTAACCCGAACCCGAACCCTAACCCGAACACTAACCCTAACCCTAACCCGAACCCTAACCCTAACCCTAACCCTAACCCGAACCCTAACCCTAACCCTAACTCTAACCCTAAACCTAACCCTCACCCGAACCCTAAACCTAACCCGAACCCTAAACCGAACCCTAACCCGAAACCTAAACCTAACCCTAACCCTAACCCTAACCCGAACCCTAACCCTAACCCGAACCCTAACCCTAACCCTAACCCGAAACCTAACCCGAACCCTAACCCGAACCCTAACCCTAACCCTAACCCGAACCCTAACCCGAACCCTAACCCTAACCCTAACCCTAACCCTTACCCGAACCCTAACCCGAACCCTAACCCGAACCCTAACCCTAACCCTAACCCGAACCCTAACCCGAACCCTACCCCTAACCCTAAACCTAAACCTAACCCTAACCCGAACCCTAACCCTAACCCTAACCTGAAACCGAACACTAACCCTAAACCTAACCCTAACCCGAACACGAACCCGAACCCTAACCCGAACCCGAAACCGAACCCTAACCCGAACCCTAACCCTAACCCTATTCCGAAACCTAACCCGAACCCTAACCCTAACCCGAACCCGAACACTAATCCTAACCCTAACCCTAACCCAAACCCTAACCATAACCCTAACCCTAACCCCAACCCTAACCCGAACCCTAACCCGAAACCTAACCCGAACCCTAAACCCTAAACCTAACACGAACCCGAACCCTAACCCGAACCCGAACCCTAACCCGAACCCGAACCGGAACCCTAACCCTAACCCGAACCCTAAACCTAACCCTAACCCTAACCCTAACCCTAACCCGTATCCTAACTCTAACCCGAACCCTAACCCGAACCCTAAACCGAACCCTAACCCTAACCCTAAACCTAACCCTAACCCGAACCCTAACCCTAACCCGAACACTAACGCTAACCCTAACCCTAAACCTAACCCGAAACCTAACCCGAAACCTAACCCTAAACCTAACCCGAACCCTAACCCGAACCCTAACCCGAACCCAACCCCTAACCCTAACCCGAACCCGAACCCTAACCCGAACCCTAAACCTAACCCTAACCCGAACCCTAACCGTAACCCGAACCCTAAACCTAACCCTAACCCTAACCCGAACCCGAACCCTAACCCTAACCCTAACCGAACCCTAACCCGAACCATAACCCTAACCCTAACCTGAACACTAACCCCTAACCCTATCCCGAACCCGACCGTAACCCTAACCCTAACCGTACCCTACCCCTAACCCTAACCGGAACCCGATCCCGAACCCTAACCCGAACCCTAACCCAAAACCTAAACCTAACCCGAACCCTAAACCGAACCCTAACCCAAACCCTAACCCTAACCCTAACCCGAACTCTAACCCGAACCCTAACCCTAACCCTAACCCGAACCCTAACCCTAACCCAAACCCTAACACTAACCCTAACCCTAACCCGAACCCTAACCCTAACCCTAACCCGAAACGTAACCCTAACCCTAACCCGAACCCGAACCCTAACCCGAACCCTAACCCTAACCCTAATCCGAACCCTAACCCTAACCCTAAACCTCACCCTAACCCTATCTAACCTAACCTTAATCCGAACCCTAACCTTTACCCTAAACCTAACCCTAACCCTAACACTAACACCTAACCCTAACCCGAAACCTAACCCAAACCCTTACCGATCCCGATCCCGAACCCTAAACACTAACCCTATCCCGAACCCGAACCCTAACCCTAACCCGAACACTAACCCGAACCCTAACCCGAACCTGAACCCTAAACCGAAACCTAACCCTAACCCTAAACCGAACCCTAAACCTAACACGAACCCGAACCCTAACCCTAACCCTAACCCTAACCCGAAACTTAACCCGAACTCCAACCCTAAACCTAACCCGAACCCTAACCCTAGCCCTATCAGAACCCTACCCTAACCCTAACCCTAACCCAAAACCGAACCCTAACCCATAACCCGAACCCGAACCCTAACCCGAACCGTAACCCTAACCCTAACCCTATTCCGAAACCTAACCCGAACCCTAAGCCTAACACGAACCCGAACACTAACCCTAACCCTAACCCGAACCCGAACACTAACCCTAACACTAACCCTAACCCCAACCCTAACCCGAACCCTAACCCGAACCCTAACCCGAAACCTAACCCTAACCCGAACCCTAACCCGAACCCTAACCCGATCCCTAACCCGAATCCTAACCCTAACCCTAACCCGAACGCTAACCCTAACCCTAACCCTAACCCTAACCCGAACCCTAACCCTAACCCTAACCCGAACCGTAACCTTAACCATAACACTAACCCGAACCTAACCCTAACCCCTAACCCTAACCCTAACCCTAACCCGAACCCTAACCCTAACCCTAACCCTAACCCGAACCCGAACCCGAAACCTAACCCGAACCTAACCCCTAACCCTATTCCGAAACCTAACTGGAACCCTAAGCCTAACACGAACCCGAACACTAACCCTAACCCTAACCGTAACCCTAACCCTAACCCGAACCCTAAACCTAAACCGAACCCTAACCCTAACCCTAACCCGTACCCTAAACCTAACCCTAACCCGAACCCTAACCGTAACCCGAACCCTAATCCTAAACCTAACCCGAATCCTAACCCTAACCCTAACCCGAACCCTAACCCGAACACTAACCCTAACCCTAACCCTAACCCAAACCCTAACCCTAACCCTAAACCGAACCCTAACCCTAACCCTAACCCAAACCCTAACCCTAACCCTAACCCTAACCCTAATCCGAACCCTAACACTAAACCTAACCCGAACCCTAAACCTAACCCTAACCCGAACCCTAACCCTAACCCGAACCCTAATCCTAACACTAACCCTAACCCGAATCCTAACCCGAACCCGAACCCTAACCCTAAACCTAACCCGAACCCTAACCCTAACCCGAACCCAAACCCTAACCCTAAACCTAACCCGAACACTAAACCTAACCCTAACCCGAACCCTAACACTAAAACTAACCTGAACACTAACCCCTAAACCTAACCCGAACCCGAACCCTAACCCGAACACTAACCCTAACCGTAACCCGAACCCTAACCCTAACCCTAACCCTAACCCTAACCCGAACCCTAACCCTAAACCTAACTCTAACCCTAAACCTAACCCTCACCCGAACCCTAACCCTAACCCGAACTCTAAACCGAACGCTAACCCGAAACCTAAACCTAACCCTAACCCTAACCCTAACCCGAACCCTAACCCTAACCCGAACCCTAACCCTAACCCTAACCCTAACCCGAACCCAAACCCAAACCCGAAACCTACCACGAACCCTAACCCTAACCCTAACCCGAACCCTAACCCGAACCCTAACACTAACCCTAACCCTAACCCTAACCCGAACCCTATCCCGAACCCTAACCCGAACCCTAACCCTAACCCTAACACGAACCCTAACCCGAACCCTACCCCTAACCCTAACCCTAACCCTAACCCTAAACCGAACCCTAACCCTAACCCTAACCCGAACCCGAACACTAACCCTAACCCTAACCCTAACACGAACCCGAACCCGAATCCTAACCTGAACCCGAACACGAACCCTAACCCGAACCCTAACCCTAACACTATTCTGAAACCTAACCCGAACCCTAACCCTAACCGGAACCCGAACACTAACCCTAACCCTAACCCTAACCCGAACCCTAAACCTAACCCTAACCCTAACCCTAACCCCAACCCTAACCCGAACCCTAACCCGAACCCTAACCCGAACCCTAACCCCTAACCCTAACACGAACCCGAACCCTAACCCGAACCCGAACCCTAACCCGAACCCGAACCCGAACCCTAACCCTAACCCGAACCCTAACCCGAACCCCAACCCTAACCCTAACCCTAACCCGAATCCTAACTCTAACCCGAACCCTAACCCGAACCCTAAACCGAACCCTAACCCTAACCCTAACCCTAACACTAACCCGAACCCTAACCCTAACCCGAACCCTAACGCTAACCCTAACCCTAAACCTAACCCGAACCCTAACCCGAAACCGAACCCGAACCCTTACCCTAAACCTAACCCGAACCCTAACCCGAACCCTAACACGAACCCAACCCCTAACCCTAACCCGAACCCGAACCCTAACCCGAACCCGAACCCTAACCCGAACCCGAACCCGAACCCTAACCCTAACCCGAACCCGAACCCGAACCCTAACCCTAACCCTAACCCGAACCCAGACCTAATCCTAACCCGAACCCTAACTCGAACCCTAACCCTAACCCTAACCCTAACCCTAACCCTAACCCGAATCCTAACTCTAACCCGAACCCTAACCCGAACCCTAACACGAACCCTAACCCTAACCCTAACACTAACCCGAACCTGAACCCTAAACCGAAACCTAAACCTAACCCTAACCCGAACCCTAACCCTAACACGAACCCGAACCCTAACCCTAACCCTAACACTAACCCGAACCCTAACCCGAACTCTAACCCTAACCCTAAACCGAACCCTAACCCTAACCCTATCAGAACCCTAACCCTAACCCTAACCCTAACCCAAAACCGAACCCTAACCCATAACCCGAACCCGAACCCTAACCCGAACCCGAACCCTTACCCTACCCCGAAACCGACCCAAACCATAACCCTATATCTAACCCGAACAGTAACACTAACCCTAACCCTAAACCCAACCCGAACCCTAACCCTAACCCTAACCCTAACCAGAACCCTAAACATAACCCTAACCCTAACCCTAACCCTAACCCCTAACCCTAACCCGAAACCTAACCCTAACTCGAACCCTCACCCTAACCCTAACCCGAACCCTAACCCTAACCCTTACCCTAACCCTAACCCTAACCCGAACCCTAAACCTAACCCTAACCCTAACGCTAACCCTAACCCTATTCCGAACCCTAACCCTAAACCTAACCCTAACCCTAACCCGAACCCTAACCCTAACCCTAAACCTAACCCTAACCCGAACCCTAACCCTAACCCTAACCCGATCCCTATCACTAACCCTAACCCTAACCCTAACCCGAACCCTAACCATAACCCCTAAACCTAACCCTAACCCGAACCCGAACCCTAACCCTAACCGTAACCCTAACCCCTAACCCTAACCCTACCCCTAACCCGAATCCTAACCCTAACCTTAACCCTAACCCTAACCCGAACCCGAAACCTAACCCGAACCCTAACCCTAACCCTAATCCGAACCCTAACCCTAACCCTAACCCGAACCCTAACCTTAACCCTAACCCTATCCCTAACCCGAAACCTAACCCTAACCCTAACCCTAACCCTAACCCTAACCCGAACCCTAACCCTAACCCTAACCCTAAACCTGAACCGAATCCGAACACTAACCCGAACCCTAACCCTAACCCTAATCCGAACCCTAACCCTAACCCTAACCCTAACCCTAACCCGAACCCTAAACCTAAACCTAAACCTAACCCTAACCGTAACCCTAACCCGAACCCTAACCCGAACCCTAACCCTAACCCTAACCCTAACCCGAACCCGAACCCTAACCCGAACCCGAACCCTAACCCAAACCCTAACCCTAACCCTAACCCTAACCCGAACCCTAACCCTAACCCGAACCCTAACCCGAACCCGAACCCGAACCCTAAACCTTACCCTAACCCTAACCCTAACCCTAAACCTAACCCTAACCCTAACCCTAACCCTAACCCGAACCCGAACCCTAACCACTTACCCGAATCCTAACCCTAACCCGAACCCTAACCCGAACCCTAACCCTAACACTAACCCCGAACCCGAACCCTAAACCTAACCCTAACCCTAACCCTAACCCGAAACCTAACACTAACCCTAACCCGAAACCTAACCCGAACCCTAACCCTAACACTAACCCGAATCCGAACCCTAACCCGAACCCGAACCCTGACCCGAACCCTAACCCTAATCCGAAACCTAACCCGAACGCTAAGCCTAACCCTAACCCGAACCCTAACACTAACCCTAACCCAAACAATAACCCAAACCCTAACCATAAACCTAACCCTAATCCTAACCCTAACCCGAACCCTAACCCTAACCCTAACCCGAACCCTAACCCCTAACCCGAAACCGAACCCGTACCATAACCCGAACCCGAAACGTAAACCTACCCTGAACCCGAACCCAAACCATAACCCTATTCCTAACCCGAACCCTAACCCTAAACCTAACCCTAAACCTAACCCTAACCCGAACCCTAAACCTAACCCTAACCCTAACCCTAACCCTAACCCTAACCCTAACCCGAACCCTAACCCTAACCCTAACCTGAACCTTAAACTGAACCCTAACCCTAACACTATCCCGAACCCTAACCCTAACCCTAACCCTACCCCGAACCCGAACCCTAACCAGAACCCTACCCCTAACCCTAATCCGAACCCTAACCCTAACGCTAACCCTAACCCTAAACCTAACCCGAACCCTAACCCTAACCGTAACCCGAACCCAAACCCTGACACTATCCCGAACCCTAACCCTAACCCTAACCCGAACCCGAACCCTAACCCTAACCCGAACATTAACCCGAACCCTAACCCTAACCCTAACCTAAACACTAACCCCTAACCCTAACCCGAACCCGAATCCTAACCCGAAAACGAACCCTAATCCGAACCCGAACCCTAACCCAAACCCGAACCCGAACCCGAACCCTAAACCTAACCCGAACCCTAACCCGAACCCTAACCCTAACCCTAACCCTAACCCAAACCCGAACCCTAACCCTAACCCTAACCTGAACCCGAACCCTAACCCGAAAACGAACCTAACCCAAACCCTAACCCTAACCCTAACCCGAACCCTAACCTAAACCGAACCCTAACCCGAACCCGAACCCGAACCCTAACCCTAACCCTAACCCTAACCCGAACCCTAACCCTAACCCTAACCATAACCGTAACCCGAACCAGAACCCTAACCCCTTACCCGAATCCTAACCCTAACCCGAACCCTAACCCGAACCCTAACCCTAACACTAACCCCGAACCCGAACCCTAAACCTAACCCTAACCCTAACCCGAACCCTAACCCGAAACCTAACACGAACCCTAACCCTAACCCTAACCCTAACCCGAACCCTAACCCTAACCCTAACACGAACCCTAACCCTAACCCGAACCCTAACTCTAACCCGAACCCTAGCCCTAACCCGAATCCTAACCCTAACCCGAACCCTAACCCGAACCCTAACCCGAACCCTAACCCTAACCCGAACCCTAACCCTAACCCTAAACCTAACCCTAATCCGAACCCTAACCCTAACCCTAACCCTAACCCTAACCCGAAAACTAAACCTAAACCTAACCCTAACCCTAACCCTAACCCTAACCCGAACCCTAACCCGAACCCTAACCCTAACCTTAAACCTAACCCAAACCCGAACCCTACCCGTAACCCTAACCCGAACCCGAACCCTAACCCGAACCCGAACTCTAACACAAACCCTAAACCTAACCCTAGCCCAAACCCTAACCCTAACCCGAAGCCTAAACCTAACCCTAACCCGAACCCTAACCCTAACCCTAACCCTAACCTGAACCCGAACCCTAACACCTTACCCGAATCCTAACCCTAACCCAAAACCTAACCCGAACCCTAACCCTAACACTAACCCCGAACCCAAACCCTAACCCTAAACCTAACCCTAACCCGAAACCTAACCTGAAACCTAACCCTAACCCTAACCCGAAACCAAACCCGAACCCTAACCCTAACCCTAACCCGAATCCGAACCCTAACCCGAACCCAAACCCTAACCCGAACCCCAACCCTAACCCTAACGCGAACCCTAACCCGAACCCGAACCCTAACCCTAACCCTAACCCGAACCCTAACCCAAACCCTAACCCAAACCCTAACCCGAACCCTATACCTTAACCTAACCCTAACCCCAACCCTAACCCGAACCCTAACCCTAACCCTAACCCGAACCCTAACCCCTAACCCGAACCCGAACCCTAACCCTAACCCGAACCCGAACCCTAAACCTAACACGAACCCTAACCCTAACCCTAACCCGAACCCTAAACCGAACCCTAACCCGAACCCTAAACCTAACCCAAACCCTAACCCTAAACCTAACCCTAAACCTAACCCTAACGCGAACCCTAACCCTAACCCTAACCCGAACCCTAACCCGAACCCTAACCCTAAACCTAACCCTAACCCTAAACCGAACCCTAACCCTAACCCTAACCCTACCCCGAACCCGAACCCTAACCTGAACCCTACCCCTAACCCTAATCCGAACCCTAACCCTAACCCTAACCGTAACCCTAACCCGATCCCTATCACTAACCCTAACCCTAACCCTAACCCGAACCCTAACACTAACCCCTAAAACTAACCCTAACCCTAACCCCTAACCCTAAACCTAACCCTAACCCGAACCCTAACCCTAACCCTAACCCTAACCCTAACCCGATCCCGAACCCTACCCGAACCCTAACCCTTACCCTAATCCGAACCCTAACCCTAACCCTAACACGAACCCTAACCTTAACCCTAACCCTAACCCTAACCCGAAACCTAACCCTAACCCTAACCCGAACCCTAACCCTAACCCTAACCCTAACCCTAACCCGAACCCGAACCCTAACCCGAACCCTAACCCTAACCCTAATCCGAAACCTAACCCTAAACCTAACCCTAACCCTAACCCGAACGCTAACCCTAACCCTAACCCGAACCCTAACCCTACCCCAAACCCGAACCCAAACCATAACCCTAACCCTAACCCGAACACTAACCCTAACCCTAACCCTAACCCGAAACCTAAACCTAACCCTAACCCTAACCCGAAACATAACCCTAACCCTAAACCTAACCCTAACCCGAACCCTAACCCTAAACCTAACCCTAACCCTACCCTAACCCCAAACCCTAACCCGAACACTAACCCTAACCCTAACCCTAACCCGAACCCTAACCCTAACACTCACCCGAACCCTAACCCGAACCCTAACCCTAACCCTAACCTGAACACTAACCCTTAACCCTAACCCGAATCCGAACCCTAACCCAACACGAAACCTACCCCGAACCCGAAACCTAACCCAAACCCGAACCCGAACCCTAAACCTAACCCTAACCCGAACCCTAACCCTAACCCTAATAATAACCCTAACCCGAACCCTAACCCTAACACAAACCCGAACGCTAACCCTAACCCTAACACGAACCCGAACCCTAACCCGAACCCGAACCCTAACCCTAACCCTAACCCTAACCCGAACCCGAACCCGAACCCTAACCACTTACCCGAATCCTAACCCTAACCCGAACCCTAACCCGAACCCTAACCCTAACACTAACCCCGAAACCGAACCCTAACCCTATCCCTAACCCTAACCCGAACCCTAACCCGAAACCTAACCCTAACCCTAACCCGAAACCTAACCCGAACCCTAACCCTAACCCGAATCCGAACCCTAACCCGAACCCGAACCCTAACCCGAACCCTAACCCTAACCCTAACCCGAACCCTAACCCGAACCCTAAGCCTAACCCAACCCGAACCCTAACCCTAACCGTAACCCAAACACTAACCCGAACCCTAACCCTAAACCTAACCCTAACCCTACCCCTAACCCGAAACCTAACCCTAACCCTAACCCGAACCCTAACCCCTAACCCGAAACCGAACCCGTACCATAACCCGAACCCGAAACCTAAACCTACCCCGAACCCGAACCCAAACCATAACCCTATTCCTAACCCGAACCCTAACCCTAACACTAACCCTAACCCTAACCCTAACCCGAACCGTAAACCTAACCCTAAACCTAACCCTAACCCTAACCCTAAACCGAACCCTAACCCTAACCCTAACCTGAACCCTAAACCGAACCCTAACCCTAACACTATCCCGAACCCTATCCATAACACTAACCCGAACCCGAACCCTAACCAGAACCCTACCCCTAACCCTAATCCGAACCCTTACCCTAACCCTAACCCGAACCCTAACCCTAACCCTAACCCGAACCCTATCCCAAACCCTAAACCTAACCCTAATCCGAACCCTAACCCTAACCATAACCCTAACCCTAACCCTAACCCGAAACCTAACCCTAAACCTAACCCTAACCCTAACCCTAACCCTAACCCGAACCCTAACCCGAACCCTAACCCGAACCCTAAACCTAACCCTAAACCTAACCCTAACCCTAACCCGAACCCTAACCCTAACCCTAACCTGAACCCTAAACCGAACCCTAACCCTAACACTATCCCGAACCCTAACCCTAACCCTAACCCTAACCCGAAACCTAACCCTAAACCTAACCCTAAAC
>JAVLSZ010000056.1:305000-312500 GCA_032313775.1 Urocyon cinereoargenteus
TAACCCTAACCCGAACCCTAACCCTAACCCTAACCCTAACCCTAACACTTAACCCTAACACTAACCCTACCCCGAAACCTAACCCTAACCCTAACCCTAACCCTAACCCGAACCCGAACCCTAACCCGAACCCAACCCCTAACCCTAATCCGAACCCTAACCCTAACCCTAACCCTATCCCTAATCCGAACCCTAACCCTAACCCTAACCCGAACCCAAACCCTAACCCTAACCCGAAACCTAACCCTAACCCCAACCCTAACCCTAACCCGAACCCTAACCCTAACCCGAACCCGAACCCGAACCCTAACCCTAACACTAACCCGAACCCTAACCCTAACCTGAACCCTAACCCTAACCCTAACCCGAACCCTAACCCTAACCCTAACCCGAACCTTAACACTGACCCAAATCCGAACCCGAACCCTAACCCTAAACCGAACCCTAAACCTAACTCTAAACCTAACCCGAACCCTAACACCAACCCGAACCCTAACCCGAACCCAAACCCTAACCATAACCCGAACCCGAACCCTAAACCTAACACGAACCCTAACCCTAACCCGAACGTAAACCTAACCCTAACCCGAACCCTAAACCTAACCCGAACCCTAACCCTAAACCTAACCCTAAACCTAAAACCTAACCCTAACCCGAACCCTAACCCTAACCCTAACCCTAACCCTAACCCGAACACTAACCCTAAACCTAACACTAACCCGAACCCTAACCCTAACCCTAACCCGACCCCTAACCCGAACCCTAACCCTAACCCTAACCCTAACCCTAAACCGAACCCTAACCCTAACCCTAACCCTAAACCTAACCCGAACCCGAACCCTAACCCGAACCCGAACCCTAACCCGAAACCTAACCCTAACCCTACCCCGAACCCTAACCCTAAACCGAACCCTACCCCGACCCTAACCCGAACCCTAACACGAACCTTAGCCCTAACCCTAACCCTAACCCTAACCCTAACCCTATCCCTAACCCGAACCCTAACCCTATCCCTAACCCTAACCCTAACACCTAACCCGAACCCGAACTCGAACCCTAACCCGAAACCGAACCCTAATCCTACCCCGAACCCGAACCCAAACCATAACCATAACCGTAACCCGAAACCTAACCCTAACCCTAACCCTAACCCGAACCCGAACCCTAACCCTAACCCTAACCCTAACCCTAACCCAAACCCTAACCCTAACTCGAACACTAACCCTAACCCTAACCCAACCCTAACCCTATCCCTAAACCTAACCCTAACCCGAACCTTAACCCTAAACCTATCCCTAAACCTAACCCTAACCCTAACCCTAACCCGAACCCTAACCCTAACCCGAACCCTAACCCTAACCCTAACCCGAACCTGAACCCTAAACCGAAACCTAACCCTAACCCTAACCCGAACCCTAACCCGAACACTAACCCGACCCTAACCCTAAACCTAACCCTAACCCGAACCCTAACCCTAACCCTAACCGGAACCCTAATCCTAACCCGAACCCTAACCCTAACCCTAACCCCGAACCCGAACCCTAACCCTAACCCTAACCCTAACCCGAACCCTAAACCGAACCCGAACCCGAACCCTAACCCGAACCCTAACCCTAACCCGAACCCTAACCCTAACCCTAAACCTAACACTAACCCGAAACCTAAACCTAACACTAACCCGACACCTAACCCGAACCCTAACACGAACCCTAACCCTAACCCTAACCCGAACCCTAACCCGAACCCTAACCCTAACCCTAACCCGAACCCTAACCCTAACCCGAACCCTAAACCTAACCCTAACCCGAACCCTAACCCTAACCCGAAACCGAACCCTAACCCTAACCCGAAACCTAACCCGAACCCAACCCTAACCCGAACCCTAACCCTGACCCGAACCCTAACCCTAACCCTAACCCTAACCCGAAACCTAAACCTAAACCGAAAACTAACCCTAAACCTAACCCGAACCCTAACCCGAACCCTAACCCTAACTTTAACCCGAACGCTAACCCTAACCCGAACCCTAACCCTAACCCTAACCCGAACCCTAACCCTAACCCTAACCCGAACCCTAACCGTAACCCGAACCCTAACCCTAACACTAACCCTAACAGGAACCCTAACCCTAACCCTAACCCGAACCCTAATCCGAACCCTAACCCTAACCCTAACCTGAACACTAACCCCTAACCCTAACCCGAACCCGAACCCTAACCCGAACACTAACCCCTAACCCTAACCCGAACCCTAACCCTAACCCGAATCCTAACCGTAACCCTACCTCCTAAACCTAACCCTAACCCTAACCCGAACCCTAACCCTAACCCGAACCCTAACCATAACCCGAACCCTAAACCGAACCCTAACCCTAACACGAACCCGAACCCTACCCCTAACCCGAACCCTAACCCTAACCCGAACCCTAACCCTAACACTAACCCTAACCCGAACCCGAACCCTAACCCTAACCCGAACCCGAACCCTAACCCGAACCCGAACCCTAATCCTAACACTAACCCTAAACTGAACCCGAACCCTAACCCTAACCCTGACCCTAACACTAACCCTAACCCTAACCCGAACCCTAACCCGAACCCTAACCCTAACCCTAACCCTAACCCTAACCCGAACCCTAACCCTAACCCGAACCCTAACCCTAACCCGAACCCGAACCCTAACCCTAACCCTAACCGGAACCCTAACCCTAACCCGAACCCTAATCCTAACCCAAACCCTAAACCTAACCCGAACCCTAACCCGAACCCTAACCCGAAACCTAACCCTAACCCGAACCCTAACCCTAACCCTAACCCGAACCCGAACCCTAACCCGAAACCTAACCCTAACCCTAACCCTAACCCTAACCCGAACCCTAACCCTAAACCTAACCCGACCCCTAACCCAAACCCTAACACGTACCCTAAACCTAACCCTAACCTTAACCCTAACCTGAACTCTAACCCTAACCCTAACACTAACCCGAACCCTAACCCTAACCCGGACCAACCCTAACCCTAATCCGAACCCTAACCCTAACCCGAACCCGAACCCTAACCCTAAGCCTAACCCGAACCCTAACCCTAACCCTAACCCGAAACCCTAACCCGAACCCTAACCCTAACCCTAACCTGAACACTAACCCCTAACCCTAACCCGAACCCGAACCCTAACCCGAACCCTAACCCTAACCCTAACCCGAACCCTAACCCTAACCCTAACCCTAACCCTAACCCTAAACCTAACCCGAACCCTAACCCTAACCCTAACTCTAACCCTAAACCTAACCCTCAACCGAACCCTAACCCTAACCCGAACCCTAACCCGAACCCTAACCCGAACCCTAATCCTAACCATAACCCTAACCCTAACCCGAACCCTAACCCTAACCCGAACCCTAACCTAACCCTAACCCGAACACTAAACCGAACCCTAACCCGAAACCTAACCCTAAACCTAACCCGAACCCTAACCCGAACCCTAACCCTAAACCTAACCCGAACCCTAACCCTAACCCTAACCCGAACCCTAACCCGGACCCTAACCCTAACCCTAACCCTAACCCGAACACTAATCCTAACCCTAACCCGAACCCGAACTCTAACCCGAACCCTAACCCTAACCCTTATCCGAACCCTAACCCTAACCCTAACCCTAACCCTAACCCTAACCCTAACCCGAACTCTAACCCTAACCCTAACCCGAACGCTAACCCTAACCCAAACCCTAACCCGAACCCTTACCCTAACCCTAACCCGAACCCTAACCCTAACCTAACCCTAACCCAAACGCTAACCCTAACCCTAACCCTACCCCGAACCTTAACCTGAACCCTAAACCTAACCCGAAACATAACCCTAACCCTAACCCTTACCCTAACCCTAACCCGAACCCTAACCCGAACCCTAACCCTAACCCTAAACCGAACACTAACCCTAACCCTAACGCGAACCCTAACCCGGACCCTAACCCTAACCCTTACCCTAACCCGAACACTAATCCTAACCCTAACCCGAACCCGAAACCTAACCCGAACCCTAACCCTAACCCTTATCCGAACCCTAACCCTAACCCTAACCCTAACCCTAACCCTAACCCGAACTCTATCCCTAACCCTAACCCTAACCCTAACCCTAACCCGAACCCTAACCCTAAACCTAACCCAAACCCTAACCCTAAGCCTAACATGAACTCTAACCCTAACCCGAACCCTAACCCTAACCCTAACCCTAACCCGAACCCTAACCCTAACCCTAACCCGACCCCTAACCCTAACCCTAACACATACCCTAACCCTAACCTTAACCCTAACCCTAACCCGAACCGTAACCCTAACCCTAACCCGAACCCTAACCCTAACCCGAAACCTAACCCTAAACCTAACCCGAACCCTAACCCTAACCCGAACACGAACCCGAACCATAACCCTAACCCTAACCCGAACACTAACCGTAACCCTAACCCGAACCCGAACCCGAACCCTAACCCTAACCTGAACACTAACCCCTAACCCTAACCCGAACCCGAACCCTAATCCGAACCCTAACCCTAACTCTAACCCGAACCCTAACCCTAACCCTAACCCTAACCCTAACCCGAACCCTAACCCTAAACCTAACACTAACCCTAACCCTAAACCTAACCCTAACCCTAACCCTAACCCGAACGGTAACCCTAACGTAACCCCTAAACCTAACCCTAACCCTAACCCGAACCCGAAACCTAACCCGAACCCTATCCCTTACCCTAATCCGAACCCTACCCCTAACCCTAACCCTATCCCGAACCCTAACACTAACCCTAACCCTAACCCTAACCCTAACCCGAACCCTAACCCGAACACTAACCCTAACCCTAACCCGAACCCTAACCCTAAACGTAAACCTAACCCTAAACAGAACCCTAACCCTAACCTTAACCGGAACCCTAACCCTAACCCTAACCCGAACCCAAACCCTATCCCCTTACCCGAATCCTAAACCTAACCCGACACCTAACCTGAACCCTAACACGAACCCTAACCCTAACCCTAACCCGAACCCTAACCCGAAACCTAACCCTAACCCTAACCCGAACCCTAACCCTAACCCGAACCCTAAACCTAACCCTAACCCGAACCCTAACCCTAACCCGAACCCGAACCCTAACCCTAACTCGAAACCTAACCCGAACCCAACCCTAACCCGAACCCTAACGCTGACCCGAACCCTAACCCTAACCCTAACCCTAACCCGAAACCTAAACCTAACCCGAAACCTAACCCTAAACCTAACCCGAACCCTAACCCGAACCCTAACCCTAACTTTAACCCGAACCCTAACCCTAACCCGAACCCTAACCCTAACCCTAACCCGAACCCTAAACCTAACCCTAACCCGAACCCTAACCGTAACCCGAACCCTAACCCTAACACTAACCCTAACCGGAACCCTAACCCTAACCCTAAACCGAACCCTAATCCGAACCCTAACCCTAACCCTAACCTGAACACTAACCCCTAACCCTAACCCGAACCCGAACCCTAACCCGAACCCTAACCCCTAACCCTAACCCGAACCCTAACCCTAACCCGAATCCTAACCGTAACCCTACCTCCTAAACCTAACCCTAACCCTAACCCGAACCCTAACCCTAACCCGATCCCTAACCCTAACCCAAACCCTAAAACGAACCCGAACACAAACACGAACCCGAACCCTACCCCTAACCCGAACCCTAACCCTAACCCGAACCCTAACCCTAACACTAACCCTAACCCGAACCCGAACCCTAACCCTAACCCGAACCCGAACCCTAACCCGAACCCGAACCCTAATCCTAACACTAACCCTAAACTGAACCCGAACCCTAACCCTAACCCTTACACTAACACTAACCCTAACCCTAACCCGAACCCTAACCCGAACCCTAACCCTAACCCTAACCCTAACCCTAACCCGAACCCTAACCCTAACCGGAACCCTAACCCTAACCCGAACCCTAACCCTAACCCGAACCCGAACCCTAACCCTAACCCTAACCGGAACCCTAACCCTAACCCGAACCCTAATCCTAACCCAAAACCTAAACCTAACCCGAACCCTAACCCGAACCCTAACCCGAAACCTAACCCTAACCCGAACCCTAACCCTAACCCTAACCCGATCCCGAACCCTAACCCGAAACCTAACCCTAACCCTAACCCTAACCCTAACCCTAACCCGAACCCTAACCCTAAACCTAACCCGACCCCTAACCCGAACCCTAACACGTATCCTAACCCTAACCCTAACCTTAACCCTAACCTGAACCCTAACCCTAACCCTAACCCGAACCCTAACCCTAACCCGGAACAACCCTAACCCTAATCCGAACCCTAACCCTAACCCGAACCCGAACCCTAACCCTAAGCATAACCCGAACACTAACCCTAACCCTAACCCGAAACCCTAACCCGAACCCTAACCCTAACCCTAACCTGAACACTAACCCCTAAACCTAACCCGAACCCGAACCCTAACCCGAACCCTAACCCTAACCCTAACCCGAACCCTAACCCTAACCCTAACCCTAACCCTAACCCGAACCCTAACCCGAACCCTAACCCGAACCCTAATCCTAACCCTAACCCTAACCCTAACCCGAACCCTAACCCTAACCCGAACCCTAACCCTAACCCTAACCCGAACACTAAACCGAACCCTAACCCGAACCCTAACCCTAAACCTAACCCGAACCCTAACCCGAACCCTAACCCTAACCCTAACCTGAACACTAACCCTAACCCTAACCCAAACCCTAACCCGGACCCTAACCCTAACCCTAACCCTAACCCGAACACTAATCCTAACCCTAACCCGAACCCGAACCCTAACCCGAACCCTAACCCTTATCCGAACCCTAACCCTAACCCTAACCCTAACCCTAACCCGAACTCTAAACCTAACCCTAACCCGAACGCTAACCCTAACCCAAACCCTAACCCGAACCCTTACCCTAAACCTAACCCGAACCCTAACGCTAACCTAACCCTAACCCAAACGCTAACCCTAACCCTAACCCTACCCCGAACCTTAACCTGAACCCTAACCCTAACCCGAAATATAACCCTAACCCTAACCCTTACCCTAACCCTAACCCGAACCCTAACCCGAACCCTAACCCTAACCCTAAACCGAACACTAACCCTAACCCTAACCCGAACCCTAACCCGGACCCTAACCCTAACCCTTATCCGAACCCTAACCCTAACCCTAACCCTAACCCTAACCCTAACCCGAACTCTATCCCTAACCCTAACCCTAACCCTAACCCTAACCCGAACCCTAAACCTAAACCTAACCCAAACCCTAACCCTAAGCCTAACATGAACTCTAACCCTAACCCGAACCCTAACCCTAACCCTAACCCGAACCCTAACCCTAACCCTAACCCGACCCCTAACCCTAACCCTAACACATACCCTAACCCTAACCTTAACCCTAACCCTAACCCGAACCCTAACCCTAACCCGAAACCTAA
>JAVLSZ010000056.1:317500-375000 GCA_032313775.1 Urocyon cinereoargenteus
CCTAACCCTAATCCTAACCCGAAGTCTAACCCTAACCCGAACCCTAACCCTAACCCGAACCCTAATCCTAACCCGAAGCTGAACCCTAACCCTAACCCTAACCGTAACCCGAACCCGAACCCTAACTCTAACCCGAACCCTAACCCTAACACTAACCCTAACCCGAACCCTAACCCTAACCCCTAACCCTAACCCTACCCCGAACCCGAACCCTAACCCTACACCCTAACCCTTAACCCTAACCCTAACCCTAACCCGAACCCTCACCCTAACCCTAACCCTAACCCTAACCCGAACCCGAAACCTAACCCACAACTTACCCCTAACCCTAATCCGAACCCTAACCCTAACACTAAACCTAACACGAACATGAACCCTAACCCTAACCCTAACACGACCCCGAACCCTAAGCCTAACCCGAACCCTAACCCTAACCCGAACCCTAACCCTAACCCGAAACCTAATCCTAACCCTAACCCGAACCCGAACCCTAACCCTAATTCTAACCCGAAGTCTAACCCTAACCCGAACCCTAACCCTAACCCTAACCCGAACCCTAATCCTAACCCTAACCCGAACCCTAAATCTAACCCGAACACTAACCCAAACCTGAACCCGAACCCGAAATCTAACCCTAACCCGAACCCTAACCCTAACCCTAAACCGAACCCTAACCCCAAACCGAACCATAACCCGAACCCGAAACCTAACCCTAACCCTAACCCGAACCCTAACCCTAACCCTAAACCGAACCCTAACCCTAAACCGAACCCTAACCCTAACCCTAACCCGAACCCTAAACCTAACCCTAACCCGAACCCTAACCCTAAACCGAACCCTAACCCTAACCCTAACCCGAATCCTAACCCTAACCCTAACCCGAACCCTAACCCGAACACTAACCCTAATTCTAACCCTAACCCAAACCCTAACCCTAACCCTACCCGAACCCTAACACTAAACCTAACACTAACCCTAACCCTAAACCTAACCCTAACCCTAACCCTAACCCGAACGGTAACCCTAACGTAACCCCTAAACCTAACCCTAACCCTAACCCGAACCCGAAACCTAACCCGAACCCTACCCCTAACCCTAATCCGAACCCTACCCCTAACCCTAACCCTATCCCGAACCCTAACCCTAACCCTAACCCTAACCCTAACCCGAACCCTAACACGAACACTAACCCTAACCCTAACCCGAACCCTAACCCTAAACGTAAACCTAACCCTAAACAGAACCCTAACCCTAACCTTAACCGGAACCCTAACCCTAACCCTAACCCGAACCCAAACCCTAACCCCTTACCCGAATCCTAAACCTAACCCTAACCCTAACCCGAACCCTAACCCTAACCGTAACCCTAACTGTAACCCGAACCCTAACCCTAAACCTAACCCGACACCTAACCCGAAACCTAACGCGAACCCTAACCCTAACCCTAAACCTAACCCTAACCCTAACCCGAAACTTAACCCTAACCCTACCCCGAACCTTAACCCTAACCCTAACCCGAACCCTAACCCGAACCTTAACCCTAACCCGAACACGAACCCTAACCCTAACCCGAACCCTATCCCTAAAGCTAACCCTAACCCGAACCCTAAACCTAACCCTAACCCGACACCTAAACCGAACCCTAACGCGAACCCTAACCCTAACCCTAACCCTAACCCGAACCTTAACCCTAACCCTAACCTGAACCCTAAGCCTAACCCTAAACCTACCCCTAACCCTAACCCTAAACCGAACACTAACCCTAACCCTAACCCTAACCCGAACCCTAACCCTAACCCTAACCCTAACCCGAACCCTAACCCGAACCCTAACCCTAACCCTAACCCGAAACCTAACCCTAACCCTAACCGTAACACGAACCCTAACCCTAATCATAACACTAACCCTAACCCTAACCCGAACCCAACCCTAACCCTAACCCGAAAACTAACCCTAACCGTAACCCTAACCCTAACCCGAACCCTACCCTAACCCTAACCCCTAACGCTAACCCTAACCATAACCCGAACCCTAACCCTAACCCTAACCCTAACCCGAACCTGAACCCTAACCCGAACTCTACCCCTAACCCTAATCCGAACCCTAACACTAATCTTAACCCTAACACTAACCCTAACCCGAACCCGAACCCTAACCCTAACACTAACACTAACCCGAACCCTAACCCTAACCCAAACCCTAACCCCTAACCTTAACCCTAACCCTAACCCTAACCCGAATCCTAACCATAACCCTACCTCCTAAACCTAACCCTAACCCTAACGCGAACCCTAACCCTAACCCGAACCCTAACCCTAACCCTAACCCGAAACCTAACCCTAACCCTAACCGTAACCCGAACCCTATCCCTAACCATAACACTAACCCTAACCCTAACCCGAACCCAACCCTAACCCTAACCCGATCACTAACCCTAACCGTAACCCTAACCCTAACCCGAACCCTACCCTAACCCTAACCCCTAACACTAACCCTAACCATAACCCGAACCCTAACCCTAACCCTAACCCTAACCCGAACCTGAACCCTAACCCGAACTCTACCCCTAACCCTTATCGGAACCCTAACCCTAATCTTAACCCTAACACTAACCCTAACCCGAACCCGAACACTAACCCTAACACTAAGCCTAACACGAACCCTAACCCTAACCCGAACCCTAACCCCTAACCTTAACCCTAACCCTAACCCTAACCCGAATCCTAACCCTAACCCTACCTCCTAAACCTAACCCTAACCCTAACGCGAACCCTAACCCTAATCCGAACCCTAACCCGAACCCTAACCGTAACCCGAACCAGAACCCTACCCCTAACCCGAACCCTAACCCTAACACGAACCCTAACCCTAACACTAACCCTAACCTGAAACCGAACCCTAACCCTAACCCGAACCCGAATCCTAACCCGAACCCGAACCCTAACCCTAACACTAACCCTAAACTGAACCAGAACCCTAACCCTAACCCTAACACTAACACTAACCCTAACCCTAACCCGAACCCTAACCCGAACCCTAACCCTAAACATAACCCGAAACCTAACCCTAACCCGAAACCTAACCCTAACCCGAACCCTAACCCTAACTCGAACCCGAACCCTAACCCTAACCCTAACCGGAACCCTAACCCTAACCCTAACCCTAACACAAACCCTAACCCTAACCCGAACCCTAACCCGAACCCTAACCCGAAACCTAACCCTAACCCGAACCCTAACCCAACCCTAACCCGAACCCGAACCCTAACCCGAAACCTAACCCTAACCCTAACCCTAACCCTAACCCGAACCCAAACCCTAAACCTAACCCGACCCCTAACCCGAAACCTAACACGTACCCTAACCCTAACACGAAACCTTACCCTAACCCTAACCCTAACCCGAACCCTAACCCTAACCCGAACCCTAACCCTAACCCTAACCCGAACCCTAACCCTAACCCGAACCCGAACCCTAACCTTAAGCCTAACCCGAACCCTAAACCTAACCCTATCCCGAACCCTACCCCGAACCCTAACCCTAACCCTAACCTGAACACTAACCCCTAACCCTAACCCGAACACGAACCCTAACCCGAACCCTAACCCTAACCATAACCCGAACCCTAACCCTAAACCTAACCCTAACCCTAACCCGAACCCTAACCCTAACCCTAACCCTAACCCGAACCCTAACCCTAAACCTAACTGAACCCTAATCCTAACCCTAACCCTAACCCTAACCCTAACAATAACACTAAGCCCTAAGCCTAACCCGAAACCTAACCCTAACCCTAACCCGAACCCGAACCCTAACACCTAACCCTAACCCGAACCCGAACCCTAAACCTAACCCTAACCCTAACCCTAACCCTAACCCGAACCCGAACCCTAACCCTAACCCGAACCCTAAACCTAACCCTAACCCGAACCCTAACCCTAACATGAACCCTAACCCTAACCCTAACCCTAACCCTAACCCTACCTGAAACCTAACCCTAACCCCTAACCCGAACCCTAACCCTAACCCGAACCCTAACCCTAACCCGAACCCTAACCCTAACCCTAACCCTAACTCGAACGCTAACCCTAACCCGAACCCTAACCCTAACCCTAACCCGAACCCTAATCCGAACCCTAACCCGAACCCTAACCCTAACCCTAACCCAAACCCTAACCCGAACGCTAACCCTAACCCTAACCCGAACCCGAACACTAACCCTAACCCTAACCCTAACCCGAACCCGAACCCGAACCCTAACCCGAACCCTAACCCAAACCCTAACCCGAAACCTAACCCTAACCCTATTCCGAAACCTAACCCGAACCCTAACCCTAACCCGAACCCTAACCCTAACCCGAACCCTAACCCGAAACCTAACCCGAACCCTAACCCTAACCCGAACCCTAACCCTAACCCGAACCCTAACCCTAAACCTAACCCGAATCCTAACACTAACCCTAACACAAACCCTAACCCGAACACTAACCCTAATCCTAACCCTAACCCAAAACCTAACCCTAACCCTAACCCGAACCCTAACCCTAACCCTAACCCGAACCCTAACCCTAACCCTAACCCTAACCCTAACCCTAAACCGAACCCTAACCCTAAACCTAACCCGAACACTAACCCTAAGCCTAACATGAACTCTAACCCTAACCCGAACCCTAACCCTAACCCTAACCCTAACCCGAACCCTAACCCTAACCCTAACCTGACCCCTAACCCGAACCCTAACACATACCCTAACCCTAACCTTAACCCTAACCCTAACCCGAACCCTAAACCTAATCTAACCCTAACCCGAACCCTAACCCTAACCCGAACCCTAAACCTAAACCTAACCCGAACCCAACCCTAACCCGAACCCGAACCCTAACACATACCCTAACCCTAACCTTAACCTTAACCCTAACCCGAACCCTAACCCTAACCCTAACCCGAACCCTAACCCTAAACCTAACCCGAACCCTAACCCTAAGCCTAACATGAACTCTAACCCTAACACGACCCTAACCCTAACCCTAACCCTAACCCGAACCCTAACCCTAAGCCTAACCCGACCCCTAAACCGAACCCCAACACATACCCTAACCCTAACCCTAACCCGAACCCGAACCCTAACCCGAACCCCACCCCTAACCCTAATCCGAACCCTAACACTAAACCGAACCCTAACCCTAACCCGAACCCTAACACTAACCCGAACCCTAACCCTAACCCGAACCCGAAACCTAACCCTAACCTTAACCGGAACCCTAAACCTAACCCGAACCCTAACCCTAACCCAAACCCTAACCCTAACCCGAACCCTAACCCGAACCCTAACCCGAACCCTAAACCTAACCCGAACCCTAAACCTAACCCTAAACCGAACCCGAACCCTAACCCGAACCCTAAACCTAAACCTAACCCTAACACGAAACCTAACCCTAACACTAACCCTAACACGAACCTTAACCCTAACCCTACCCGAACCTTAACCCTAACCCTAACCCGAACCCGAAACCTAACCCACACCTTACCCCTAACCCTAATCCGAACCCTAACCCTAACCCTAAACCTAACACGAACCTGAACCTTAACCCTAACCCTAACACGACCCCGAACCCTAACCCTAACCCGAACCCTAACCCTAACCCGAACCCTTACCCTAACCCGAAACCTAATCCTAACCCTAACCCGAACCCGAACCCGAACCCTAACCCTAATCCTAACCCGAAGTCTAACCCTAACCCGAACCCTAACCCTAACCCGAACCCTAATCCTAACCCGAAGCTGAACCCTAACCCCTACCCTAACCGTAACCCGAACCCGAACCCTAACTCTAACCCGAACCCTAACCCTAACACTAACCCTAACCCGAACCCTAACCCTAACCCCTAACCCTAAACCTACCCCGAACCCGAACCCTAACCCTACACCCTAACCCTTAACCCTAACCCTAACCCTAACCCGAACCCTCACCCTAACCCTAACCCTAACCCTAACCCGAACCCGAAACCTAACCCACAACTTACCCCTAACCCTAATCCGAACCCTAACCCTAACACTAAACCTAACACGAACATGAACCCTAACCCTAACCCTAACACGACCCCGAACCCTAAGCCTAACCCGAACCCTAACCCTAACCCGAACCCTAACCCTAACCCGAAACCTAATCCTAACCCTAACCCGAACCCGAACCCGAACCCTAACCCTAATTCTAACCCGAAGTCTAACCCTAACCCGAACCCTAACCCTAACCCTAACCCGAACCCTAATCCTAACCCTAACCCGAACCCTAAATCTAACCCGAACACTAACCCAAACCTGAACCCGAACCCGAAATCTAACCCTAACCCGAACCCTAACCCTAACCCTAAACCGAACCCTAACCCCAACCCGAACCATAACCCGAACCCGAAACCTAACCCTAACCCTAACCCGAACCCTAACCCTAACCCTAAACCGAACCCTAACCCTAAACCGAACCCTAACCCTAAGCCTAACCCGAACCCTAAACCTAACCCTAACCCGAACCCTATCCCTAAACCGAACCCTAACCCTAACCCTAACCCGAATCCTAACCCTAACCCTAACCCGAACCCTAACCCGAACACTAACCCTAATTCTAACCCTAACCCAAACCCTAACCCTAACCCTACCCGAACCCTAACACTAACCCTAACCCGAACCCTAACCCTAACCCTAACCCTAACCCTAAACCGAACCCTAACCCTAAACCTACCCCGAACCCTACCCCTAAGCCTAACATGAACTATAACCCTAACCCGAACCCGAACCCTAACCCTAACCCTAAACCGATCCCTAACCCTAACCCTAACACGACCCCTAACCCGAACCCTAACACATACCCTAACCCTAACATTAACCCTAACCCTAACCCGAACCCTAACCCTAACCCTAAACCTAACCCGAACCCTAACCCTAACCCGAACCCTAACCCTAAATCTAACCCTAACCCGAAACCTAACGCTAACCCTAACCCTAACCGTAACCCTAAGCCTAACACGAACCCTAACCCGAACCCTAACCCGAACCCTAACCTGAACCCTAACCCTAACGCTAACTGTAACCCGAACCCGAACCCTAACCCTAACCCTAACCCAAACCCGAACCCTAACCCTAACCCGAACCCTAGCCCTAAACCTAACCCTAACCCGAAACCTAACGCTAACCCTAACCCTAACCGTAACCCTAAGCCTAAACCTAACCCTAACCCAAACCCTAACCCGAACCCTAACCCGAACCCGAACCCTAACCCTAACCCAACCCGAACCCTAACCTTAACCCTAACCCGAACCCTAACCCTAACACGAACCCTAACCCTAACACTAACCCGAACCCTAACCCTAACCCTAAACCGACACCTATCCCGAACCCTAACGCGAACCCTAACCCTAACCCTAACCCTAACCCTAACCCTAACACTAACCCTAACCCTAACCCGAACCTTAACCCGAACCCGAACCCGAACCCTAACCCGAACCCTAACCCTAACCCAAACGCTAACCCTAACCCGAACCCTAACACTGACCCGAACCCTAACCCTAACCTGAACCCGAACCCTAAAACTAACCCTAACCGGAATCCAAACCCTAACCCGAAACCTAACCCTAACCCAAACCCTAACCCTAACCCGAACCCTAACCCGAACCCTAACCCGAACCCTAACCCTAAACCGAACCCTAACCCTAACCCTAACCCGAATCCTAACCCTAACCCTAACCCGAACCCTAACCCGAACACTAACCCTAATCCTAACCCTAACCCAAACCCTAACCCTAACCCTACCCGAACCCTAACACTAACCCTATCCCGAACCCTAACCCTAACCCTAACCCTAACCCTAAACCGAACCCTAACCCTAAACCTACCCCGAACCCTACCCCTAAGCCTAACATGAACTCTAACCCTAACCCGAACCCTAACCCTAACCCTAACCCTAAACCGATCCCTAACCCTAACCCTAACCCGACCCCTAACCCGAACCCTAACACATACCCTAACCCTAAACTTAACCCTAACCCTAACCCGAACCCTAACCCTAACCCTAAACCTAACTCGAACCCTAACCCTAACCCGAACCCTAACCCTAAACCTAACCCGAACCCTAACCCTAACCCGAACCCGAACCCTAACACATACCCTAACCCTAACCTTAACCCTAACCCTAACACGAACCCTAACCCTAACCCTAACCCTAACCCGAACCTTAAACCTAACCCTACCCCGAACCTTAAACCTAACCCTAACCCTAAACCTAAACCTAACCCTAACCCGAACCCTAACCCTAACCCTAACCCTAACACGAACCCTATCCTGAACCCTAACCCTAACCCTAACCCGAACCCTAACCCTAACCCTAACCCTAACCCGAACCCTAACCCTAAACCTAAGCCTAACCCGAACCCTAACCATAAACCTAACCCGAACCCTAACCCTAACCCTAACCCTAACACTAACCCGAACGATAACCCTAACCCTAACCCCTAACCCTAACCCTAACCCTAACCTTAACCCTAACCCTAACCCTAACCCGAAGCTGAACCCTAACCCTAACCCTAACCGTAACCCGAACCCGAACCCTAACTCTAACCCGAACCCTAACCCTAACACTAACCCTAACCCGAACCCTAACCCTAACCCCTAACCCTTACCCTACCCCGAACCCGAACCCTAACCCTACACCCTAACCCTTAACCCTAACCCTAACCCTAACCCGAACCCTCACCCTAACCCTAACCCTAACCCTAACCCGAACCCGAAACCTAACCCACACCTTACCCTAACCCTAATCCGAACCCTAACCCTAACCCTAAACCTAACACGAACCTGAACCCTAACCCTAACCCTAACACGACACCGAACCCTAACCCTATCCCGAACCCTAACCCTAACCCGAACCCTAACCCTAACCCGAAACCTAATCCTAACCCTAACCCGAACACGAAACCGAACCCTAACCCTAATCCTAACCCGAAGTCTAACCCTAACCCGAACCCTAACCCTAACCCTAACCCGAACCCTAATCCTAACCCTAACCCGAACCCTAAATCTAACCCGAACCCTAAACCTAACTTGAACCCGAACCCGAAATCTGACCCTAACCCGAACCCTAACCCTAACCCTAAACCGAACCCTAACCCCAACCCGAACCATAACCCGAACCCGAACCCTAACCCTAACCCTAACCCGAACCCTAACCCTAACCCTAACCCGAACCCTAACCCTAAACCGAACCCTAACCCTAAGCCTAACCCGAAACCTAAACCTAACCCTAACCCGAACCCTAACCCTAAACCGAACCCTAACCCTAACCCTAACCCGAATCCTAACCCTAACCCTAACCCGAACCCTAACCCGAACACTAACCCTAATCCTAACCCTAACCCAAACCCTAACCCTAACCCTACCCGAACCCTAACACTAAACCTAACCCGAAACCTAACCCTAACCCTAACCCTAACCCTAAACCGAACCCTAACCCTAAACCTAACCCGAACCCTACCCCTAAGCCTAACATGAACTCTAACCCTAACCCGAACCCTAACCCTAACCCTAAACCTAAACCGATCCCTAACCCTAACCCTAACCCGACCCCTAACCCGAACCCTAACACATACCCTAACCCTAACATTAACCCTAACCCTAACCCGAACCCTAACCCTAACCCTAAACCTAACCCGAACCCTAACCCTAACCCGAACCCTAACCCTAAACCTAACCCGAACCCTAACCCTAACCCGAACACGAACCCTAACACATACCCTAACCCTAACCTTAACCCTAACCCTAACCCGAACCCTAACCCTAACCCTAACCCGAAACCTAACCCTAAACCTAACCCGAACCCTAACCCTAAGCCTAACATGAACTCTAACCCTAACCCGAACCCTAACCCTAACCCTAAACCTAACCCGAACCCTAACCCTAACCCTAACCCGAACCCTAACCCGAACCCTACCCCTAACCCTAATCCGAACCCTAACCCTAACCCTAACCCTATCCCGAACCCTAACCCTAACCCTAACCCTAACCCTAACCCGAACCCTAACCCGAACACTAACCCGAACCCGAACCCTAACCCTAACCCTAACCCTAACCCGAACCCTAACCCTAACCCGAACCCTAACACTAACCCGAACCCTAACCCTAACCCGAACCCGAACCCTAACCCTAACCTTAAACGGAACCCTAACCCTAACCCGAACCCTAACCCTAACCCAAACCCTAACCCTAACCCGAACCCTAACCCGAACCCTAACCCGAACCCTAAACCTAACCCGAACCCTAAACCTAACCCTAACCCGAACCCGAACCCTAACCCGAACCCTAACCCTAAACCTAACCCTAACACGAACCCTAACCCAAACACTAACCCTAACCAGAACCTGAACCCTAACCCTACCCCGAACCTTAACCCTAACCCTAACCCTAACCCTAAACCTAACCCTAACCCGAAACCTAACCCTAACCCTAACCCTAACCCGAAACCTAACCCTAACCCTAACCCTAACCCGAACCCTAACATGAACCCTAAACCTAACCCTAACCCGAAACCTAACCCTAACCCTAACCCTAACCCTAACCCGAACACTAACCCTAACCCTAACCATAACCCGAACCCTGACCCTAACCCTAACCCTAACCCTAACCCTAACCCGAAACTGAACCCTAACCCTAACCCTAACCGTAACCCGAACCCGAAACCTAACTCTAACCCGAACCCTAACCCTAACACTAACCCTAACCCTAACCCGAACCCTAACCCTAACCCGAACCCTAAACCTAACCCGAACCCTAACCCAAACTCTAACCCTAACCCGAACCCGAACCCTAACCCTAACCCGAACCCTAACCCTAACCCGAACCCTAACACTAACACTAACCCTAACCCGAACCCAAACCCTAACCCTAACCCTACCCGAACCCTAACCCTAACCTTAACCGGAACCCTAAACCTAACCCTACCACGAACCCGAACTCTAATCCCTTACCCGAATCCTAACCCTAACCCGAACCCTAACCCGAACCCTAACCCTAACCCGAATCCGAACCCTAACCCTAACCCTAACCCGAAACCTAACCCTAACCCTAACCCGAACCTTAACCCTAACCCTACCCCGAAACTTAACCCTAACCCTAACCCTAAACCTAAACCTAACCCGAACCCTAACCCTAACCCTAACCCGAAACCTAACCCTAACCCTAACCCTAACACGAACCCTATCCTGAACCCTAACCCTAACACTAACCCGAACCCTAACCCTAACCTGAACCCTAACCCTAACCCTAACCCTAATCCTAACCCGAACCCTAACTCTAACCCTAACCCGAACCGTAACCCTAACCCTAAACCTAACACTAACCCGAACGGTAACCCTAACCCTAACCCCTAACCCTAACCCTAACCCTAACCCTAACCCAAACCCTAACCCTAACCCTAACCCTAACCCTAACTCGAACCCGAACCCTAACCCGAACCCTACCCCTAACCCTAATCCGAACCCTAACCCTAACCCTAACCCTAACCCGAACCCTAACCCTAACCAGAACCCTAACCCTAACCCTAACCCAAACCCTAACACGAACCCTAACCCTAAACCGAACCCTAACCCTAACCCTAACCCTAACCCGAACCTTAACCCTAACCTTAACCGGAACCCTAACCCTAACCCTAACGCGAACCCGAACTCTAACCCCTTACCCGAATCCTAAGCCTAACCCTAACCCTAACCCGAACCCTAACACGAACCCTAAACCTAAACCGAACCCTAACCCTAACCCTAACCCTAACCATAACCCAAACCCTAACCCGAAAACTAACCCTAACACGAACCCGAACCCTAACCCTAAACCGAACCCGAACCCTAACCCTAACCCAAACCCGAACCCTAACCCTAACCCGAACCCTAACCCTAAACCTAACCCTAACCCGAAACCTAACGCTAACCCTAACCCTAACAGTAACCCTAAGCCCTACCCGAACCCTAACCCGAACCCTAAACCGAACCCTAACCTGAACCCTAACCCTAACGCTAACTGTAACCCGAACCCGAACCCTAACCCTAACCCTAACCCAAACCCGAACCCTAACCCGAACCCTAACCCTAAACCTAACCCTAACCCGAAACCTAACGCTAACCCTAACCCTAACCGTAACCCTAAGCCTAAACCTAACCCTAACCCAAACCCTAACCCGAACCCTAACCCGAACCCGAACCCTAACCCTAACCCAACCCGAACCCTAACCTTAACCCTAACCCGAACCCTAACCCTAACACGAACCCTAACCCTAACCCTAACCCGAACCCTAACCCTAACCCTAAACCGACACCTATCCCGAAACCTAACGCGAACCCTAACCCTAACCCTAACCCTAACCCTAACACTAACCCTAACCCTAACCCGAACCTTAACCCGAACCCGAACCCGAACCCTAACCCGAACCCTAACCCTAACCCAAACCCTAACCCTAACCCGAAACCTAACACTAACCCGAACCCTAACTCTAACCTGAACCCGAACCCTAACACTAACCCTAACCGGAATCCAAACCCTAACCCGAAACCTAACCCTAACCCAAACCCTAACCCTAACCCGAACCCTAACCCGAACCCTAACCCGAACCCTAAACCTAACCCGAACCCTAACCCTAACCCTAACCCGAACCCGAACCCTAACCCGAACCCTAACCCTAAACCGAACCCTAACCCTAACCCTAACCCGAATCCTAACCCTAACCCTAACCCGAACCCTAATCCGAACACTAACCCTAATCCTAACCCTAACCCAAACCCTAACCCTAACCCTACCCGAACCCTAACACTAACCCTATCCCGAACCCTAACCCTAACCCTAACCCTAACCCTAAACCGAACCCTAACCCTAAACCTACCCCGAACCCTACCCCTAAGCCTAACATGAACTCTAACCCTAACCCGAACCCTAACCCTAACCCTAACCCTAAACCGATCCCTAACCCTAACCCTAACCCGACCCCTAACCCGAACCCTAACACATACCCTAACCCTAACCTTAACCCTAACCCTAACCCGAACCCTAACCCTAACCCTAAACCTAACCCGAACCCTAACCCTAACCCGAACCCTAACCCTAAACCTAACCCGAACCCTAACCCTAACCCGAACCCGAACCCTAACACATACCCTAACCCTAACCTTAACCCTAACCCTAACACGAACCCTAACCCTAACCCTAACCCTAACCCGAAGCTTAACCCTAACCCTACCCCGAACCTTAAACCTAACCCTAACCCTAAACCTAAACCTAACCCTAAACCCAACCCTAAACCTAACGCTAACCCTAACCCGAACCCTAACCCTAACCCAAACCCTAACACGAACCCTATCCTGAACCCTAACCCTAACCCTAACCCGAACCCTAACCCTAACCCTAACCCTAACCCGAACCCTAACCCTAAACCTAACCCTAACCCGAACCCTAACCATAAACCTAACCCGAACCCTAACCCTAACCCTAACCCTAACACTAACCCGAACGATAACCCTAACCATAACCCCTAACCCTAACCCTAAACCTAACCCTAACCCAAACCCTAACCCTAACCCTAACCCTAACCCTAACTCGAACCCGAACCCTAACCCGAACCCTACACCTAACCCTAATCCGAACTCTAACCCTAACCCTAACCCTCACCCGAACACTAACCCTAACCAGAACCCTAACCCTAACCCTAACCCGAACCCTAACACGAACCCTAACCCTAAACCGAACCCTAACCCTAACCCTAACCCTAACCCGAACGCGAACTCTAACCCCTTACCCGAATCCTAACCCTAACCCGAACCCTAACCCGAACCCTAACCCTAACCCTAACCCCGAACCCGAACCCTACCCTAACCCTAACCATAACCCGAACGCTAACCCGAACACTAACCCTAACACGAACCCGAACCCTAACCCTAACCCGAACCCGAACCCTAACCCTAACCATAACCCTAACCCGAACCTTAACCCTACCCCGAACCCTAACCCTATACCTAACCCTAACCCGAAACCTAACGCTAACCCTAACCCTAACCGTAACCCTAAGCCTAACCCGAAACCTAACCCGAACCCTAACCCTAACCCTAACCTGAACCCTAACCCTAACGCTAACCCTAACCCGAAAACGAACCCTAACCCTAACCCTAACCGAAACCCTAACCCTAACCCTAACCCTAACCCGAACCCGAACCCTAACCCCTTACCCGAATCCTAACCCTAACCCGAACCCTAACACGAACCCTAACCCTAACCCTAACCCCGAACCCGAACCCTTACCCTAACCCTAACCCTAATCCGAACCCTAACCCGAACCCGAACCCTAACCCTAACCCGAACCCGAACCCTAACCATAACCCTAACCGGAACCCTAACCCTAACACGAACCCTAACCCTAACCCTAACCCTAACCCGAACCCTAAACCGAACCCTAACGCGACACCTATCCCGAACCCTAACACGAACCCTAACCCTAACCCTAACCCTAACACTAACCCTAACCCTAACCCGAACCCTAACCCGAACCCGAACCCTAACCCTAACCCGAACCCTAACCCTAACCCAAACCCTAACCCTAACCCGAACCCTAACACTAACCCGAACCTTAACCCTAACCTGAACCCGAACCCTAACCCTAACCCTAACCCGAAACCGAACCCTAACCCTAACCCTAACCCGAACCCTAACCCGAACCCTGCCCCTAACTCTAATCCGAAACCTAACCCTAACCCTAACCCTAACCCTAACCCGAACCTTAACCCTAACCCGAACCCTAACACTAACCCGAACCCTAACCTGAACCCGAACCCTAAACGTAACACTAACCCTAAACCGAACCCGAACCCTAACCCTAACCCTAACCCTAACACTAACCCTACCCCTAACCCGAACCCTAACCCGAACCCTAACCCTAACCCTAACCCTAACCCTAACCCTAACCCGAACCCTAACCCTAACCCGAACCCTAACACTAACCCCAAAACTAACCCTAACCCTTACCGAAACCCTAACCCTAACCCTAACCCTAACCCGAACCCGAACCATAACCCCTTACCCGAATCCTAACCCTAACCCGAACCCTAACCCGAACCCTAACCCTAACCCTAACCCCGAACCCGAACCCTTACCCTAACCCTAACCCTAACCCGAACCCTAACCCGAACCCGAACCCTAAACCTAACCCGAACCCGAACCCTAACCCTAACCCTAACCCGAACCCTAACCCTAACACGAACCCTAACCCTAACCCTAACCCTAACCCGAACCCTAACCCTAACCCTAACGCGACACCTATCCCGAACCCTAACACGAACCCTAACCCTAACCCTAACCCTAACCCTAACACTAACCCTAACCCGAACCCGAACCCTAACCCGAACCCGAACCCTAACCCTAACCCGAACCCTAACCCTAACCCAAACCCTAACCCTAACCCGAACCCTAACACTAACCCGAACCTTAACCCTAACCTGAACCCGAACCCTAACCCTAACCCTCACCCGAAACCGAACCCTAACCCTAACCCTAACCCGAACCCTAAACCGAACCCTGCCCCTAACTCTAATCCGAACCCTAACCCTAACCCTACCCTAACCCTAACCCGAACCTTAACCCTAACCCGAACCCTAACACTAACCCGAACCCTAACCCGAACCCGAACCCTAAACGTAACACTAACCCTAAACCGAACCCGAACCCTAACCCTAACCCTAACCCTAACACTAACCCTAACCCTAACCCGAACCCTAACCCGAACCCGAACCCTAAACCTAACCCTTACCCTAACCCTAACCCGAACCCTAACCCTAACACGAACCCTAACACTAACCCGAACCCTAACCCTAACCCGAACCAGAACCCTAACCCTAACCTTAACCGGAACCCTAACCCTAACCCGAACCGTAACCCTAACCCAAACCCTAACCCTAACCCGAACCCTAACCCGAACCTGAACCCTAACCCTACCCAGAACCTTAACCCTAACCCTAACCCTAACCCGAACCATAACCTGAACCCTAAACCTAACCCTAACCCGAACCCTAAGCCTAACCCTAACCCTAACCCGAACACTAACCCTAACCCTAACCCTAACCCGAAACCTGACCCTAACTCTAACCCTAACCCTAACCCTAACCCGAAACTGAACCCTAACCCTAACCCTAACCGTAAACCGAACCCGAACCCTAACTCTAACCCGAACCCTAACCCTAACACTAACCCTAACCCTAACCCGAACCATAACCCTAACCCGAACCCTAACCCTAACCCGAAACCTAACCCAAACTCTAACCCTAACCCGAACCCGAACCCTAACCCTAACCCGAACCCTAACCCTAACCCGAACCCTAACCCTAACCCTAACCCGAAACCTAACCCTAACCTTAACCGGAACCCTAACCCTAACCCTAACGCGAACCCGAATTCTAACCCCTTACCCGAAACCTAACCCTAACCCGAACCCTAACCCGAACCCTAACCCTAACCCTAACCCCGAACCCGAACCCTACCCTAACCCTAACCATAACCCAAATCCTAACCCGAACACTAACCCTAACACGAACCCGAACCCTAACCCTAACCCGAACCCGAACCCTAACCCTATCCCTAACCCGAACCCTAACCCGAACCCTAACCCTAAACCTAACCCTAACCCGAAACCTAACGCTAACCCTAACCCTAACCGTAACCCTAAGCCTAACCCGAACCCTAACCCGAACCCTAACCCTAACCCTAACCTGAACCCTAACCCTAACGCTAACCCTAACCCGAACCCGAACCCTAACCCTTACCCTAACCGAAACCCTAACCCTAACCCTAACCCTAACACGAACCCTAACCCTAACCCAAACCCTAACCCTAACCCGAACCCTAACACTAACCCGAAACCTAACCCTAACCTGAACCCGAACCCTAACACTAACTCTAACCGGAATCCTAACCCTAACCCGAACCCTAACCCTAAACCAAACCCTAACCCTAACCCGAACCCTAACCCGAACCCTAACCCTAACCCGAACCCTAACCCTAACCCTAACCCGAACCCGAACCCTAACCCTAACCCTAACCCTAACCCTAACCCGAACCCTAACCAGAACGCTAACCCTAACCCGAACCCTAAACCGAACCCTACCCCTAACTCTAATCCGAACCCTAACCCTAACCCTAACCCTAACCCTAACCCGAACCTTAACCCTAACCCGAAACCTAACCCTAACCCTAACTCTAACCCTAACCCGAACCCTAACCCGAAACCTATCCCTAACCCTAACCCAAACCCTAACCCGAACCCTACCCCTAACCCTAACCCTAACCCAAACTCTAACCCGAACCCTAACCCTAACCCTAACCCGAACCCGAACACTAACCCTAACCCTAACCCTAACCCGAACCCGAACCAGAACCCTAACCCGAACCCTAAACCGAACCCTAACCCGAACCCTAACCCTAACCCTATTCTGAAACCTACCCCGAACCCTAACCCTAACCCGAAACCGAACACTAACCCTAACCTTAACCCTAACCCGAACCCTAAACCTAACCCTAACTCTAACCCCAACCCTTACCCGAACCCTAACCCGAACCCTAACCCGAACCATAACCCTAAAACGAACACTAACCCGAACCCTAACCCGATCCATAACCCGAACCCTAACCCTAACCCTAACCCGAACACTAACCCTAACCCTAACCCGAACCCTAACCCGAACCCTAACCCTAACCCTAACCCGAACCCTAACCCTAACCCTAACCCTAACCCTTAACCCTAACCCTAACCCTAACCCGAACCCTCACCCTAACCCTAACCCTAACCATAACCCGAACCCTAATCCTAACCCTAACCCGAACCCTAAATCTAACCCGAACCCTAACCCTAACCTGAACCCGAACCCGAACCCTGACCCTAAACCGAACCCTAACCCTAACCCTAACCCGAACCCTAACCCCAACCCGAACCCTAACCCGAACCCGAACCCTAACCCTAACCCTAACCCGAACCCTAACCCTAACCCTAAACCGAAACCTAACCCTAACCCGAACCCTAACCCAAACCCATACCCGAACCCTAAACCTAACCCTAACCCGAACCCTAAACCAAACCCGAACCCTAACCCTAACCCTAACCCGAATCCTAACCCTAACCCTAACCCGAACCCTAACCCGAACACTAACACTAATCCTAACCCTAAACCAAACCCTAACCCTAACCCTAACCCGAATCCTAACCCTAACCCTAACCCGAACCCTAAAACGAACACTAACCCTAATCCTAACCCTAACCCAAACCCTAACCCTAATCCTAACCCGAACCCTAACCCTAACCCTAACGCGAACCCTAACCCTAACCCTAACCCTAACCCTAAACCGAACCCAAACCCTAAACCTAAACTGAACACTAACCCTAAGCCTAACGCGAACCTTACCCTAAACCTAACACGAACCCTAACTCTAACCCGAACCCGAACCCTAACACATACCCTAACCCTAACCTTAACCCTAACCCTAACCCGAACCCTAAACCTAACCCTAACCCTAACCCGAACCCTAACCCTAACGCGAACCTTAACCCTAAACCTAACCCGAACCCTAACCCTAACCCGAACCCGAACCCTAACACATACCCTAACCCTAACCTTAACCCTAACCCTAACCCGAACCATAATCCTAACGCTAACCCGAACCCTAACCCTAAACCTAACCCGAACCCTAACCCTAAGCCTAACATGAACTCTAACCCTAACCCGAACCCTAACCCTAACACTAACCCGAACCCGAACCCTAACCCTAACCCTAACCCGACCCCTAAACCGAACCCTAACACATACCCTAACCCTAACCCTAACCCTAACCCGAACCCGAACCCTATCCCGAACCCTACCCCTAACCCTAATCCGAAACCAACCCTAACCCTAAACCTATCCAGAACCCTAAACCTAACCCTAACCCTAACCCTAACCCGAACCCTAACCCTAACCCTAACCCTAACCCGAACCCTAACCCTAGGCCGAACCCTAACACTAACCCGAACCCTAACCCTAACCCGAACCCGAACACTAACCCTAACCTTAACCGGAACCCTAACCCTAACCCGAACACTAACCCTAACCCAAAACCTAACCCTAACCCGAACCCTAACCCGAACCCTAACCCGAACCCTAACCCTAACCCGAACCTTAACCCTAACCCTACCCCGAACCTTAACCCTAACCCTAAACCTAACCCTAAACCTAACCCTAAACCGAACCCTAACCCTAACCCTAACCCTAACCCAAAACCTAACCCTAACCCTAACCCTAACCCGAAACTGAACCCTAACCCAAACTCTAACACTAACCCGAACACGAACCCTAACTCTAAACCGAACCCTAACCCTAACACTAACCCTAACCCTAACCCGAACCCTAACCCTAACCCGAACCCTAACCCTAACCCGAACCCTAACCCAAACTCTAACACTAACCCGAACACGAACCCTAACCATAACCCGAACCCTAAACCTAACCCGAACACTAACCCTAACCCTAACCCGAACCCGAACCCGAACCCTAACCCGAACCCTAACCCTAACCCTAACCCGAACCTTAACCCTAACCCTACCCTGAAACTCAACCCTAACCCTAACCCTAACCCTAACACTAACCCTAACCCGAACCCTAACCCTAACCCTAACCCTAACCCAAAACCTAACCCTAACGCTAACCCTAACCCGAATCCTAACCTGAACCCTAAACCTAACCCTAACCCGAACCCTGACCCTAACCCTAACCCTAACCCTAACCCTAACCCGAAACTGAACCCTAACCCTAACCCTAACCGTAACCCGAACCCGAACCCTAACTCTACCCGAACCCTAACCCTAACACTAACCCTAACCCTAACCCGAACCCTAACCCTAACCCGAACCCTAAACCTAACCCGAACCCTAACCCAAACTCTAACCCTAACCCGAACCCGAACCCTAACCCTAACCCGAAACCTAAACCTAACCCGAACCCAAACACTAACACTAACCCTAACCCGAACCCAAACCCTAACCCTAACCCGAACCCTAACCCTAACCTTAACCGGAACCCTAACACTAACCCTACCCCGAACACGAACTCTAACCCCTTACCCGAATCCTAACCCTAACCCGAACCCTAACCCGAACCCTAACCCTAACCCGAATCCGAACCCTAACCCTAACCCTAACCCTAACCCGAACCCTAACCCTAACCCGGACCCTGACCTAACCCTAACCCTAAACCGAACCTTAACACTAACACTAACCCGACACATAACCCGAACCCTAACGCGAACCCTAACCCTAACCCTAACCCTAACCCTAACCCGAACCTTAACCCTAACCCTACCCCGAACCTTAACCCTAACCCTAACCCTAAACCTAAACCTAACCCTAACCCGAACCCTATCCCTAACGCTAACCCTAACCCGAACCCTAACCCTAACCCTAACCCTAACACGAACCCTATCCTGAACCCTAACCCTAACCCTAAACAGAACCCTAACCCTAACCCTAACCCGAACCCGAACCCTAACCCTAACCCTAACCCGAACCCTAAACCTAACCCTAATCCGAACCCTAACCCTAACCCTAACCCGAACCCTAACCCGAACCCGAACCCTAACCCTAACCCTAACCCTAACCCTAAGCCTAACACGAAACCTAACCCGAACCCTAACCCTAACCCTAACCTGAACCCTAAACCTAACCCTAACCCTAACCCTAACCCGAACCCTAAACCTAACCCTAACCGGAACCCTAACCCTAACCCTAACCCGAACCCGAACCCTAACCCCTTACCCGAATCCTAACCCTAACCCGAACCCTAACCTGAACCCTAACCCTAACCCTAACAACGAACCCGAACCCTAACCCGAACCCGAAACCTAACCCTAACCCGAACCCGAACCTTAACCCTAACCCTAGCCCGAAACCTTACCCTAACCCTAATCCGAACCCGAAACCTAAACCTAACCCTAACCCGACACCTATCCCGAACCCTAACGCCGACCCTAACCCTAAACCTAAACCTAACCCTAACCCTACCCCTAACCCTAACCCTAACCCGAACCCTAACCCGAACACGAACCCTAACCCTAACCATAAACCTAACCCGAACCCTAACCCTAACCCGAACACTAACACTAACCCGAACCCTAACCCTAACCCTAACCCGAACCCGAACCCTAACACTAACCCTAACCGGAACCGTAACCCTAACCAGAACCCTTACCCTAACCCAAACCCTAACCCTAACCCGAACCCTAAACCTAACCCTAACCCGAACTCTAACCCTAACCCGAACCCTAACCCTAACCCTAACCCGAACCCGAAACCTAAGCCTAACCCGAACCCGAACCCTAACCCTAACCCGAACCCTAACACTAACCCGAACCCTAACCCTAACCCGAACCCGAACCCTAACACTAAACCTAACCAGAACCCTAACCCTAACCCTAACCCGAACCCGAACCCTAACAACCTTACCCGAATCCTAACCCTAACCCGAACCGTATCCCGAACCCTAACCCTAACCCTAACCCTAACCCCGAACCCGAACCCTAACCCTAACCCTAACCCTAAGCCTAACCCGAACCCTAACCCTAACCCGAACCCTAACCCGAACCCGAACCGTAACCCTAACCCGAACCCTAACCCGAATCCTACCCCAAACCCTAATCCGAACCCTAACCCTAACCCTAACCCTAACCCTAACCCGAACCTTAACCCTAACCCGAACCCTAACCCTAACCCTAACCCTAACCCTAACCCTAACCCGAAGCCTAAACTGAACACTAACCCTAACTCTAACCCGAACCTAACCCTAAACCTAACCCTAACCCTAACCCGAACCCTAACCCTAACCTTAACCGGAACCCTAACCCTAACCCTAACCCGAACCCGAACCTTAACCCCTTACCCGAATCCTAACCCTAACCCGAACCCTAACCCGAACCCTAACCATAACCCTAACCCCGAACCCGAACCCGAACCCTAACCCTAACCGTAACCCTAACCCTAACCCGAAACCTAACCCTAACCCGAACCCGAACCCTAACCCTAAACCGAACCCGAACCCTAACCCTAACACAAACCCGAACCCTAACCCTAACCTGAACCCTAACCCTAACACTAACCCTAAGCCGAAACCTAACCCTAACCCTAAACCGACCCCTAACCCGAACCCTAACGCAAACCCTAACCCTAACCTTAACCCTAACCCTAACCCGAAACCTAACCCAAACACTAACCCTAACCCTAACCCTAAACCGAACCCTAACCCTAACCCTAAAACTAACCCGAACCCTAACCCTACCCCTAACCCTAACCCGAACCCTAACCCGAACCCTAACCCTATCCCTAACCCGAACCCTAACCCTAAACCTAACCCTAACCCGAACCCTAACCCTAACCATAACCCTAACCCTAACCCTAACCCGAACCCTAACCATAACCCTAACCCGAACCCAAACCCTAACCGTAACCTTAAACCTAACCCTAACCCTAACCCTAACCCTAACCCCTAACCCTAAACCTAACGCTAACCCGAACCCTAACCCTAACCCTAACCCTAATCCCAACCCGATCCTAACCCGAACCCTACCCCTAACCCTAATCCGAACCCTAACCCTAACCTTAACCCTAACCCTAACCCTAACCCGAACCCTAACCCTAACCCTAACCCTAACCCTAACCCTAACGCGAAACCTAACCCCTAACCCTAACCCTAACCCTAACCCTAACCCGAACCCTAACCCTAACCCTACCTCCTAAAACTACCCCTAACCATAACCCGAACCATAAACCTAACCCGAACGCTAACCCTAACCGGAAACCTAACCCGAACCCTACCCCTAAACCGAACCCTAACGCTAACCCAAACACTAACCCTAACACTAACCCTAAACCGAACTCGAACCCTAACCCTAACCCGAACCCGAACCCTAACCCGAACCCGAACCCTAACCCTAACACTAACCGTAAACCGAACCCGAACCCTAACCCTAACCCTAACCCTAAGACAAACCCTAAACCTAACCCGAACCCTAACCCGAAACCGAACCCTAACCGTAACCCTAACCCTAACCCGAACCCTAACCGTAACCCTAACCCTAACCCGAACCCTGACCCTAACCCTAACACTAACCCTAACACTAACCCGAAACCGAACCCTAACCCTAAACCTAACCGTAACCCGAACCCGAACCCTAACCCTAACCCGAACCCTAACCCTAACACTAACCCTAACACTAACCCGAACCCTAACCCTAACCCGAACCCTAACCCTAACCCGAAACCTAACCCAAACTCTAACCCTAACCCGAACCCGAAACCTAAACCTAACCCGAACCCTAACCCTAACCCGAACTTTAACACTAACACTAACGCTAACCCGAACCCGAACCCTAACCCTAACCCTAACCCGAACCCTAACCCTAACCTTAACCGGAACCCTAAACCTAACCTGAACCCGAACCCTAACCCTAACACTAACCCGAACCCTAACGCTAACCCGAACCCTAACCCTACCCCTAACCCGAACCCTAACCCTAACCCGAAACCTAACGCTAACCCTAACCCTAACCCTAACCTGAACAGTAACTCTAACCCTAACCCCTAACCCTAACCCTAACCCTAACCCTAACCCGAACCCAAACACTAACCCTAACCCTAAACCTAACCCGTACCCGAACCCTAACCCGAACCCTACCCCCAACCCTAATCTGAACCCTATCCCTAACCCTAACCCTAACCCTAACCCTAACCTGAACCCTAACCCTAAACGCAACCCTAACCCTAACCCTAACCCTAACCCTAACCCGAACCCTAACTCTAACCCTTACCCGACCGCTAACCCGAACCCTAACGCGAACCCTAACCCTAACCCTAACCCTAACCCTAACCTTAACCCTAAACCTAACCCGAACCCTGACCCTAACCCTAACCCTAACCCTAACCCTAATCCGAACCGTAACCCTAACCCTAACCCTAACCCGAACCCTAACCCTAACCCTAACCCTAACCCGAACTCTAACCCGAACCCTAACCCTAACCCTAACCCGAAACCTAACCCTAACCCTAACCCTAACCCGAAACCTAACCCTAACCATAACACTAACCCTAACCCTAACCCGAACCCTAACCATAACCCTAACCCGAACCCTAACCCTAACCGTAACCCTAACCCTAACCCGAACCCAAACCCTAACCCTAACCCCTAACCCTAACCCTACACCTAACCCGAACCCTAACCCTAACCCTAACCCTAACCCTAACCTGAACCCGAACCCTAAACCGAACCCAACCCCTAACCCTAATCCGAACACTAACCCTAACCTTAACCCTAAACCTAAACCTATACCGAACCAGAACCCTAACCCTAACCCTAACCCTAACCCTAACCCTAACACTAACCCGAACCCTAACCCCTAACCCTAACCCTAAACCTAACCCTAACCCGAACCCTAACACTAACACTACCTCCTAAACCTAACCCTAACCCTAACCCGAACCCTAACCCTAACCCGAACCCTAACCCTAACCCGAACCCTAACCCGAACCCTGACCCTAACCCGAACCCGAACCCTACCCCTAACTCGAACCCTAACCCTAACCCGAACCCTAACACTAACACTAACCCTAACACGAACCCGAACCCTAACCCTAACCCGAACCCGAACCCTAACCCGAACCCAACCCTAACCCTAACACTAACCCTAAACCGAACCCGAACCCTAACCCGAACCCTAACCCTAACCCAAACCCTAACCCTAACCCGAACCCTAACCCTAACCCGAACCCGAACCCTAACACTAACCCTAACCGGAACCCTAACCCTAACCAGAACCCTAAACCTAACCCAAACCCTAACCCTAACCCGAACCCTAAACCTAACCCTATCCCGAACTCTAACCCTAACCCGAACTCTAACCCTAACCCTAACCCGAACCCGAAACCTAAGCCTAACCCTAACCCGAACCCGAACCCTAACCCTAACCCGAACCCTAACACTAACCCGAACCCTAACCCTAACCCGAACTCGAACCCTAACACTAAACCTAACCAGAACCCTAACCCTAACCCTAACCCGAACCCGAACCCTAACAACCTTACACGAATCCTAACCCTAACCCGAACCGTATCCCGAACCCTAACCCTAACCCTAACCCTAACCCCGAACCCGAACCCTAACCCTAACCCTAACCCTAAGCCTAACCCGAACCCTAACCCGAACCCGAACCCTATCCCTAACCCAAAACCGAACCCTAACCCTAACCCTAACCCTCACCCGAACCAGAACCGTAACCCTAACCCGAACCCTAAACCGAATCCTACCCCTAACCCTAATCCGAACCCTAACCCTAACCCTAACCCTAACCCTAACCCGAACCTTAACCCTAACCCGAACCCTAACCCTAACCCTAACCCTAACCCTAACCCTAACCCTAACCCGAAGCCTAACCTGAACACTAACCCTAACCCTAACCCGAACCTAACCCTAAACCTAACCCTAACCCTAAACCGAACCCTAACCCTAACCTTAACCGGAACCCTAACCCTAACCCTAACCGGAACCCGAACCCTAACCCCTTACCCGAATCCAAACCCTAACCCGAACCCTAACCCGAACCAAAACCATAACCCTAACCCCGAACCCGAACCCTAACCCTAAACCTAACCCTAACCCTAACCCGAAACCTAACCCTAACCCGAACCCGAACCCTAACCCTAAACCGAACCCGAACCCTAACCCTAACACAAACCCGAACCCTAACCCTAACCTGAACCCTAACACTAACCCTAAACGAAACCTAACCCTAACCCTAAACCGACCCCTAACCCGAACCCTAACGCGAACCCTAACCCTAACCCTAACCCTAACCCTAACCCGAAACCTAACCCAAACACTAACCCTAACCCTAACCCTAAACCGAACCCTTACCCTAACCCTAAACCTAACCCGAAACCTAACCCTACCCCTAACCCTAACCCGAACCCTAACCCGACCCTAACCCTATCCCTAACCCGAACCCTAACCCTAAACCTAACCCTAACCGAACCCTAACCCTAACCATAACCCTAAAACTAACCCTAACCCGAACCCTAACCATAACCCTAACCCGAACCCAAACCCTAACCGTAACCCTAACCCTAACCCGAACACTAACCCTAACCCTAACCCCTAACCCTAAACCTAACGCTAACCCGAACCCTAACCCGAACCCTAACCCTAATCCGAACCCGATCCTAACCCGAACCCTACCCCTAACCCTAATCCGAACCCTAACACTAACCTTAACCCTAACCCTAACCCTAATCCGAACCCGAACCCTAACCCTAACCCTAACCCTAACCCTAATCCGAACCCGAACCCTAACCCTAACCCTAACCCTAACCCTAACCCGAACCCTAACCCCTAACCCTAACCCTAACCCTAACCCTAACCCGAAACCTAACCCTAACTCTACCTCCTAAAACTAACCCTAACCCTAACCCGAACCCTAAACCTAACCCGAAACCTAACCCTAACCGGAAACCTAACCCGAACCCTACCCCTAACCCGAACCCTAACGCTAACCCAAACCCTAACCCTAACACTAACCCTAAACCGAACACGAACCCGAACCCTAACCCTAACCCTAACCCTAACCCGAACCCTAACCGTAACCCTAACCCTAACCCGAACCCTGACCCTAACCCTAACCCTAACCCTAACACTAACCCGAAACCGAACCCTAACCCTAACCCTAACCGTAACCCGAACCCGAACCCAAACCCTAACCCTAACACTAACCCTAAACCGAACCCGAACCCGAACCCTAAACCTAACCCGAACCCGAACCCTAACCTGAACCCGAACCCTAACCCTAACACTAACCGTAAACCGAACCCGAACCCTAACCCTAACCCTAACCCTAACACTAACCCTAAACCTAACCCGAAACCTAACCCGAAACCGAACCCTAACCCTAACCCTAACCCTAACCCGAACCCTAACCGTAACCCTAACGCTAACCCGAACCCTGACCCTAACCCTAACCCTAACCCTAACACTAACCCGAAACCGAACCCTAACCCTAACCCTAACCGTAACCCGAACCCGAACCTTAACCCTAACCCGAACCCTAACCCTAACACTAACCCTAACACTAACCCGAACCCTAACCCTAACCCGAACCCTAACCCTAACCCGAAACATAAACCAAACTCTAACCCTAACCCGAACCCGAAACCTAAACCTAACCCGAACCCTAACCCTAACCCGAACTTTAACACTAACACTAACGCTAACCCGAACCCGAACCCTAACCCTAACCCTAACCCGAACCCTAACCCTAACCTTAACCGGAACCCTAACCCTAACCTGAACCCGAACCATAACCCTAACCCTAACCCGAACCCTAACGCTAACCCGAACCCTAACCCTACCCCTAACCCGAACCCTAACCCTAACCCGAACCCTAACCCTAACACTAACCCTAAACCGAACCCGAACCCTAACCCTAACCCGAACCCGAACCCTAACCCGAACCCGAACCCTAACCCTAACACTAACCGTAAACCGAACCCGAACCCTAACCCTAACCCTAACCCTAACACTAACCCTAAACCTAACCCGAACCCTAACCCGAAACCGAACCCTAACCCTAACCCTAACCCTAACCCTAACCCTAACCCTAACCCGAAGCCTAACCCTAACCCGAAACCTAACACTAACCCGAACCCTAACCCTAACCCGAACCCGAACCCTAACCCTAACCCTAACCGGAACCCTAACCCTAACCCGAACCCTAACCCTCACCCAAACCCTAACCCTAACACGAAACCTAACCCTTAACCTAACCCGAACCCTAACCCTAACCCGAACCCTAACCCTAACCCTAACCCGAACCCGAACGTAACCCTAACCCTAACCCGAACCCTTACCCGAACCCTAAACCTAACCCGAACCCTAACCCGAACCCTAACCCGAACCCTAACCCGAACCCTAACCCTAACCCGAACCCTAACCATAACCCTAAACCTAACCCGAACCCTGACCCTAACCCTAACCCTAACCCTAACACTAACCCGAAACCGAACCCTAACCCTAACCCTAACCGTAACCCGAACCTGAACCCTAACCCTAACCCGAACCCTAACCCTAACACTAACCCTAACACTAACCCGAACCCTAACCCTAACCCGAACCCTAACCCTAACCCGAAACCTAACCCAAACTCTAACCCTAACCCGAACCCGAAAGCTAAACCTAACCCGTACCCTAACCCTAACCCGAACTCTAACACTAACACTAACGCTAACCCGAACCCGAACCCTAACCCTAACCCTAACCCGAAACCTAACCCTAACCTTAACCGGAACCCTAACCCTAACCTGAACCCGAACCCTAACCCTAACACTAACCCGAACCCTAACGCTAACCCGAACCCTAACCCTAACCCGAACCCGAACCCTAACCCTAACCCTAACCCTAACCCTAACCCTAACCCGAACCCTAAACCTAACCCTAACCCGAACCCTAACGCTAACCCTAACCCTAAACCTAACTCGAACGGTAACCCTAACCCTAACCCCTAACCCTAACCCTAACCCTAACCCTAACCCGAACCCTAACACTAACCCTAACCCTAACCCTAACCTGTACCCGAACCCTAACCCGAAACCTACCCCTAACCCTAATCCGAACCCTATCCCTAACCCTAACCCTAACCCTAACCCTAACCTGAACCCTAACCCTAACCGCAACCCTAACCCTAACCCTAACCCTAACCCTAAACCTAACCCTAACCCGTACCCTAACCCTAACCTTAACCCGAAACCTAACCCTAACCCTAACCCTAACCCGAACCCTAACCCTAACCTTAAACGGAACCCTAACACTAACCCTAACCCAAACCCGAACCATAACCCCTTACCCGAATCCTAACCCTAACCCGAACCCTAACCCGAACCGTAACCCTAACCCTAACGCCGAACCCGAACCCTAACCCTAACCCTAACCCGAACCCTAACCCTAACCCTAACCCTAACACGATCCCGAACCCTAACCCTAACCCGAACCCGAACCCTAACCCGAACCCTAACCCAAACCCTAACACTAACCCGAACCCTAAGCCTAACCCTAACCCTAACCCGAACACTAACCCTAACCCTAACCCGACCCCTAACCCGAACCCTAACGCGAACCCTAACCCTAACCCTAACCCTAATCCTAACCCGAAACTTAACCCTAAACCTAACCCGAAACCTAACCCTAACCTTAACCCTAAACCTAACGCTAAACCGAACCCTAAACCTAACCCTCACCCTGCTCCGAACCCTAACCCTAATCCTAACCCTAACCCGAACCCTAAACCGAACCCTAACCCTAACCCTAACCCGAACCCTAACCCTAACCCTAACCCTAACCCGAACCCTACCCTAACCCTAACACGAACCCGAACCCTAACCCCTTACCCGAATCCTAACCCTAACCCGAACCCGAAACCTAACCCTAACCCTAACCCGAACCCTAACCCTAACCCGAACCCTGACCTAACCCTAACCCTAACACGAATCCTAACCCTAACCCAAACCTGAACCCTAACCCTAAACCCTAACCCTAACCCTAACCCGAACGGTAACCCTAACCCTAACCCCTAACCTTAACCCTAACCCTAACCCTAACCTGAACCCTAACCCTAACCCTAACCCTAACTCGAACCTGAACCCTAACCCGAACCCTACCCCTAACCCTAATCCGAACCCTAACCCTAAACCTAAACCTAACCCTAACCCGAACCCTAACCCTAACAAGAATTCTAACCCTAAACCTAACCCTAACCCGAACCCTAAACCCAACCCTAACCCTAACCCGAACCCTAACCCTAACCATAAGCGGAACCCTACCCTAACCCTAAACCGAACCCGAACCCTAACCCCTTACCCGAATCCTAACCCTAACCCGAACCCTAACCCGAACCCTAACCCTAACACTAACCCCGAACCCGACCCTAACACTAACCCTAACCATAACCCGAAACCGAAACCGAACCCTAAACCTAACCCTAACCCTAACCCTAATCTGAACCCTAACCCTAACCCTAACCCGAACCCTAACCCGAACCCTAACCCTAACCCTAACCTGAACCCTAACCCTAACCCTAACTCTAACCCTAACCCGAACCCTAACCCTAACCCTAACCGGAACCCAACCCCTAACCCTAACCCGAACACGAACCCTAAACCCTTACCCGAATCCTAACCCTAACCCGAACCCTAACCCGAACCCTAACCCTAACCCTAACCCCGAAACTGAACCCTAACCCGAACCCGAACCCTAACACTAACCCGAACCCGAAACTTAACCCTAACCCTAGGCCGAACCCTAACTCTAACCCTAACCCGAACCCGAACCCTAAACCTAACCCTAACCCGACACCTATCCCGAACCCTAACGCGAACCCTTACCCTAAGCCTAACCTTAACCCTAACCCTAATCCTACCCCTAAACCTAACCCTAACCCGAACCCTAACCCGAACACGAACCCTAACCGTAACCCTAACCCTAACCCGAACCCTAACCCTAACCCGAACCCTAACACTAACCCGAACCCTAACCCGAACCCGAACCCGAACCCTAACACTAAACCTATCCGGAACCCTAACCCTAACCTGAACCCTAACCCTAACCCAAACCCTAACCCTAACCCGAACCCTAAACCTAACCCTAACCCGAACTCTAACCCTAACCCAAACCCTAACCCTAACCCTAACCCGAACCCGAAACCTAAGCCTAACCCTAACCCGAACCCGAACCCTAACCCTAACCCGAACCCTAACACGAACCCGAACCCTAACCCTAACCCGAACCCGAACCCTAACACTAACCCTAACCAGAACCCTAACCCTAACCCTAACCCGAACCCGAACCCTAACAACCTTACCCGAATCCTAACCCTAACCCGAACCTTAACCCGAACCCTAACCCTAACCCTAACCCTAACCCCGAACCCGAACCCTCACCCTAACCCTATCCCTAAGCCTAAACCGAACCCTAACCCGAACCCGAACCCTAACCCTAACCCGAAACCGAAACCTAACCCTAACCCTAACCCTCACCTGAACCCGAACCCTAACCCTAACCCGAACCCTAACCCGAATCCTACAGCTAACCCTAATCCGAACCCTAACCCTAACCCTAACCCTAACCCTAACCCGAAACTTAACCCTAACCCGAACCCTAACCCTAACCCTAACCCTAACCCTAAACCGAACCCTAACCTGAACACTAACGCTAACCCTAACCCAAACCCTAACCCTAAACCTAACCCTAATCCTAAACCGAACCCTAAAGCTAACCTTAACCGGAACCCTAACCCTAACCCTAACCCGAACCCGAACCCTAACCCCTTACCCGAATCCTAACCCTAACCCGAACCCTAACCCTAACCCGAACCCTAACCCTAACACTAACCCTAACCCGAACCCGAACCCTAACCCTAACCCTAACCTGAACCCTAACCCTAAACTTAACCGGAACCCTAACCCTAACCCTACCCCGAACCCGAACCCTACCCCCTTATCCGAATCCTAACCCAAACCCGAACCCTAACCCGAACCCTAACCCTAACCCGAACCCTAACCCTAACCCTAACCCTAACCCTAACCCTAACCCTAACCCTAACCCGAACCCTGAACTAACCGCAACCCTAATCCGAACCCTAACCCTAACCTTAACCCTAACCCTAACCCGAAACGGAACCCTAACCCTAACCCTAACCCAAACCCTAACCCTAACCCTAACCCTAACCCTAACCCGAACCCTAACCCTAACCCTACCTCCTAAACCTAACCCTAACCTTAACCCGAACCCTAACCCTAACCGAAACCTAACCCTAACCCGAACACTAACCCGAACCCTAAACCTAACCCGAACCTGAAACCTACCCCTAACCCGAACCCTAACCCTAACCCGAACCCTAACCCTAACACTAACCCTAACTCGAACACGAACCCTAACAATAACCCGAACCTGAACCCTAACCCGAACCCGAACCCTAACCCTAACACTAACCCTAAACCGAACCCGAACCCTAACCCTAACCCTAACCCTAACACTAACCCTAACCCTAACCCGAACCCTAACCCGAACCCGAACCCTAACCCTAACCCTAACCCTAACCCGAACCCTAACCCTAACCCGAACCCTAACACTAACCCGAACCCTAACCCTAACCCGAACCCTAACCCTAACCCTAACCGGAATCCTAACCCTAACCCGAAACCTAACCCTAACCCAAACCCTAACCCTAACCCGAATCCTAACCCGAACCCTAACCCGAACCCGAACCCTAACCCGAACCCTAACCCTAACCCTAACCCGAACCCGAACCCTAACCCGAACCCTAACCCTAAACCTAACCCTAACCCGAAACCTAACCCTAACCCTAACCCTAACCCTAACCCGAACCTTAACCCTAACCCTACCCCGAACCTTAACCCTAACCCTAACCCTGACCCTAAACCTAACCCTAACCCGAACACTAACCCTAACCCTTACCGTAACCCGAAACCTAACCCTAACCCTAACCCTAACCCTAACATTAACCCTAAACCTAAACCTAACCCGAACCCTAACCCTAACCCTAACCCGAACCCTAACCCTAAACCTAAGCCTAACCCTAACCCGAACACTAACCCTAACCCTAACCCGAACCCGAACCCTGACCCTAAACCTAACTCTAACCCTAACCCTAACCCGAAACTGAACCCTAACCCTAACCGTAACCCGAACCCGAACCCTAACCCTAACCCGAACCCTAACCCTAACACTAACCCTAACCTTAACCCGAACCCTAACCCTAACCCGAACCCTAACCCGAACCCAAACCCTAACCCTAACACTAAACCTAACCCGAACCCGAACCCTAACCCTAACCCTAACCTGAACCCTAACCCTAACCTTAACCGGAACCCTAACCCTAACCCTGCCCCGAACCCGAACACTAACCCCTTACCCGAATCCTAACCCTAACCCGAACCCTAACCCGAACCCTAACCCTAACCCGAACCCAAACCCTAAACCGAACCCTAACCCTATCCCGAACCCTGACCTAACCGTAACCCTAAACCGAACCCTAACCCTAACCCTAACCCGACACCTAACCCGAACCTTAACGCGAACCCTAACCCTAACCCTAACCCTAACCATAAAAAGAAACTTAACCCTAACCCTACCCCGAACCTTAACCCTAACCCTAACCCTAAACCTAAACCTAACCCTAACCCGAACCCTAACCCTAACCCTAAACCTAACCCGAACCCTAACCCTAACCATAACCCTAACCCTAACACTAACCCGAACCCTACCCTAACCCTAGCCCGAACCCTAACCCTAACCGTAACCCTAACCCTAACCCGAACCCTAACCCTAACCCCTAACCCTAACCCTAACCCTAAACCGAACCCTAACCCTAACTCTAACACTAACCCTAACCCGAACCCGAACCCGAACCCTACACCGAACCCTACTCCTAACCCTAATCCGAACTCTAACCCTAACATTAACCATAACCCTAACCCGAACCGGAACCCTAACCCTAACCCTAACCCAAACACTAACCCTATCCCGAACCCTAACCCTAACCCGAACCCTAACCCCTAAACCTAACCCTAACCCTAACCCTAACCCGAACCCTAACCCTAACCCTACCTCCTAAACCTAACCCTAACCCTAACCCGAACCCTAACCCTAACCGAACCCTAACCCGAACCCGAACCCTAACAACCTTACCCGAATCCTAACCCTAACCCGAACCTTAACCCGAACCCTAACCCTAACCCTAAACCTAACCCCGAACCCGAACCCTCACCCAAACCCTAACCCTAAGCCTAAACCGAACCCTAACCCGAACCCGAACCCTAACCCTAACCCGAAACCGAACCCTAACCCTAACCCTAACCCTCACCCGAACCCGAACCCTAACCCTAACCCTAACCCTAACCCGAACCCTAACCTGAACACTAACGCTAACCCTAACCCAAACCCTAACCCTAAACCGAACCCTAACCCTAACACTAACCCTAACCCTAACCCGAACCCTAACCCTAACCCGAACCCTAACCCGAACCCGAACCCTAACCCTAACACTAACCCTAACCCGAACCCGAACCTTAACCCTAAACCTAACCTGAACCCTAACCCTAACCTTAACTGGAACCCTAAACCTAAACCTACCACGAACCCGAACACTAACCCCTTACCCAAATCCTAACCCTAACCCGAACCCTAACCCGAACCCTAAACCTAACCCGAACCCGAACCCTAAACCGAACCCTAACCCTAACCCGAACCCTGACCTAAAAGTAACCCTAAACCGAACCCTAACCCTAACCCTAACCCGACACCTAACCCGAACCCTAACGCGAACCCTAACCCTAACCCTAACCCTAACCCTAACCCTAACCCGAACCTTAACCCTAACCCTACCCCGAACCTTAACCCTAACCCTAACCCTAAACCTAAACCTAACCCTAACCCGAACCCTAACCCTAACCCTAACCCGAACCCGAACCCTAACCCTAACCATAACCCTAACCCTAACCCTAACCCGAACCCTACCCTAACCCTAGCCCGAACCCTAACCCTAACCGTAACCCTAAACCTAACCCGAACCCTAACCCTAACCCTAACCCCTAACCCTAACCCTAAACCTAACCCGAACCCTAACCCTAACCCTAACCCTAACCCGAACCCGAACCCAAACCCGAACCCTAACCCGAACCCTACCCCTAACCCTAATCCGAACCCTAACACTAACATTAACCCTAACCCTAACCCGAACCGGAACCCTAACCCTAACCCTAACCCAAACCCTAACCCTAACCCGAACCCTAACCCTAACCCGAACCCTAACCCCTAAACCTAACCATAACCCTAACCCTAACCCGAACCGTAACCCTAACCCTACCTCCTAAACCTAACCCTAACCCTAACCCGAACCCTAACCCTAACCGAACCCTAACCCTAACCCGAACCCTAACCCGAACCCTAAACCTAACCCGAACCCGATCCCTACCCCTAAACCGAACCCTAACCCTAACCCGAACCCTAACACTAACACTAACCCTAACCCGAACCCGAACCCTAACAGTAACCCGAACCCGAACCCTAACCCGAACCTGAACCCTAACCCTAACACTAACCCTAAACCGAACCCGAACCCTAAACCTAACCCTAACCCTAACACTAACCGTAACCCTAACCCGAACCATAACCCGAACCCGAACCCTAACCCCTAAACCGAACCCTAACCCTAACCCGAACCCTGACTAACCGTAACCCTAAACCGAACCCTAACCCTAACCCTAAACCGACACCTAACCCGAACATTAACGCGAACCCTAACCCTAACCCTAACCCTAACCATAAAAAGAAACTTAACCCTAACCCTACCCCGAACCTTAACCCTAACCCTAACCCTAAACCTAAACCTAACCCTAACCGAACCCTAACCCTAACCCGAACCCTAACCCGAACCCTAAACCTAACCCTAACCCTAACACTAACCGTAACCCTAACCCGAAACATAACCCGAACCCGAAACCTAACCCCCAACCCTAACCCTAACCCTAACCCGAAAGCTAACCTAACCCTAACCCTAACCCAAACCCTAACCCTAACCCGTACCCTAACCCGAACCCTAACCCGAACCCTAACCCAAACCCTTACCCTAACCCTAACCCTAACCCGTACCCGAACCCTAACCCGAACCCTACCCCTAACCCTAATCCGAACCCTAACCCTAACCCTAACCCTAACCCTAACCCGAACCCTAACCCTAACCGGAACACTAACCCTAACCCTAACCCTAACCCTAACCCGAACCCTAACCCTAACCAAACCCTAACCCTACACTCGAAACCTAACCCGAACCCTAACCCTAACCCGAACACGAACCCTACCCCTAACCCGAACCCTAACCCTAACCCGAACCCTAACACTAACACTAACCCTAACCCGAACCCGAACCCTAACACTAACCCGAACCCGAACCCTAACCCTAACCGAACCCTAAACCTAACCCGAACCCTAACCCGAACCCTAACCCGAACCCTAACCCGAACCCGAACCGTAACCCTAACCCTAACACTAACACGAACCCTAACCCTAACCCAAACCCTAACCCTAACCCGAACCCTAACCCTAACACTAACCCTAACCCGAACCCCAACCCTAACCCTAACCCTAACCTGAACCCTAACCCTAAACTTAACCGGAACCCTAACCCTAACCCTACCCCGAACCCGAACCCTAACCCCTTACCCGAATCCTAACCCAAACCCGAACCCTAACCCGAACCCTAACCCTAACCCGAACCCGAACCCTAACCCTAACCCTAACCCTAACCCTAACCCTAACCCTAACCCTAACCCGAACCCTGACATAACCGCAACCCTAATCCGAACCCTAACCCTAACCTTAACCCTAACCCTAACCCGAAACGGAACCCTAACCCTAACCCTAACCCAAACCCTAACCCTAACCCGAACCCTAACCCTAACCCGAACCCTAACCCCTAACCCTAACCCTAACCCTAACCCTAACCCGAACCCTAACCCTAACCCTACCTCCTAAACCTAACCCTAACCTTAACCCGAACCCTAACCCTAACCGAAACCTAACCCTAACCCGAACACTAACCCGAACCCTAAACCTAACCCGAACCTGAAACCTACCCCTAACCCGAACCCTAACCCTAACCCGAACCCTAACCCTAACACTAACCCTAACTCGAACACGAACCCTAACAATAACCCGAACCTGAACCCTAACCCGAACCCGAACCCTAACCCTAACACTAACCCTAAACCGAACCCGAACCCTAACCCTAAACCTAACCCTAACCCGAACCCTAACCCTAACCCGAACCCTAACACTAACCCGAACCCTAACCCTAACCCGAACCCTAACCCTAACCCTAACCGGAATCCTAACCCTAACCCGAAACCTAACCCTAACCCAAACCCTAACCCTAACCCGAATCCTAACCCGAACCCTAACCCGAACCCGAACCCTAACCCGAACCCTAACCCTAACCCTAACCCGAACCCGAACCCTAACCCGAACCCTAACCCTAAACCTAACCCTAACCCGAAACCTAACCCTAACCCTAACCCTAACCCTAACCCGAACCTTAACCCTAACCCTACCCCGAACCTTAACCCTAACCCTAACCCTGACCCTAAACCTAACCCTAACCCGAACACTAACCCTAACCCTTACCGTAACCCGAAACCTAACCCTAACCCTAACCCTAACCCTAACATTAACCCTAAACCTAAACCTAACCCGAACCCTAACCCTAACCCTAACCCGAACCCTAACCCTAAACCTAAGCCTAACCCTAACCCGAACACTAACCCTAACCCTAACCCTAACCCGAACCCTGACCCTAAACCTAACTCTAACCCTAACCCTAACCCGAAACTGAACCCTAACCCTAACCGTAACCCGAACCCGAACCCTAACCCTAACCCGAACCCTAACCCTAACACTAACCCTAACCTTAACCCGAACCCTAACCCTAACCCGAACCCTAACCCGAACCCAAACCCTAACCCTAACACTAAACCTAACCCGAACCCGAACCCTAACCCTAACCCTAACCTGAACCCTAACCCTAACCTTAACCGGAACCCTAACCCTAACCCTGCCCCGAACCCGAACACTAACCCCTTACCCGAATCCTAACCCTAACCCGAACCCTAACCCGAACCCTAACCCTAACCCGAACCCAAACCCTAAACCGAACCCTAACCCTATCCCGAACCCTGACCTAACCGTAACCCTAAACCGAACCCTAACCCTAACCCTAACCCGACACCTAACCCGAACCTTAACGCGAACCCTAACCCTAACCCTAACCCTAACCATAAAAAGAAACTTAACCCTAACGCTACCCCGAACCTTAACCCTAACCCTAACCCTAAACCTAAACCTAACCCTAACCCGAACCCTAACCCTAACCCTAAACCTAACCCGAACCCTAACCCTAACCATAACCCTAACCCTAACACTAACCCGAACCCTACCCTAACCCTAGCCCGAACCCTAACCCTAACCGTAATCCTAACCCTAACCCGAACCCTAACCCTAACCCCTAACCCTAACCCTAACCCTAAACCGAACCCTAACCCTAACTCTAACACTAACCCTAACCCGAACCCGAACCCGAACCCTACACCGAACCCTACCCCTAACCCTAATCCGAACTCTAACCCTAACATTAACCATAACCCTAACCCGAACCGGAACCCTAACCCTAACCCTAACCCAAACACTAACCCTATCCCGAACCCTAACCCTAACCCGAACCCTAACCCCTAAACCTAACCCTAACCCTAACCCTAACCCGAACCCTAACCCTAACCCTACCTCCTAAACCTAACCCTAACCCTAACCCGAACCCTAACCCTAACCGAACCCTAACCCGAACCCGAACCCTAACAACCTTACCCGAATCCTAACCCTAACCCGAACCTTAACCCGAACCCTAACCCAAACCCTAAACCTAACCCCGAACCCGAACCCTCACCCAAACCCTAACCCTAAGCCTAAACCGAACCCTAACCCGAACCCGAACCCTAACCCTAACCCGAAACCGAACCCTAACCCTAACCCTAACCCTCACCCGAACCCGAACCCTAACCCTAACCCTAACCCTAACCCGAACCCTAACCTGAACACTAACGCTAACCCTAACCCAAACCCTAACCCTAAACCGAACCCTAACCCTAACACTAACCCTAACCCTAACCCGAACCCTAACCCTAACCCGAACCCTAACCCGAACCCGAACCCTAACCCTAACACTAACCCTAACCCGAACACGAACCTTAACCCTAAACCTAACCTGAACCCTAACCCTAACCTTAACTGGAACCCTAAACCTAAACCTACCACGAACCCGAACACTAACCCCTTACCCAAATCCTAACCCTAACCCGAACCCTAACCCGAACCCTAAACCTAACCCGAACCCGAACCCTAAACCGAACCCTAACCCGAACCCGAACCCTGACCTAAAAGTAACCCTAAACCGAACCCTAACCCTAACCCTAACCCGACACCTAACCCGAACCCTAACGCGAACCCTAACCCTAACCCTAACCCTAACCCTAACCCGAACCTTAACCCTAACCCTACCCCGAACCTTAACCCTAACCCTAACCCTAAACCTAAACCTAACCCTAACCCGAACCCTAACCCTAACCCTAACCCGAACCCGAACCCTAACCCTAACCATAACCCTAACCCTAACCCTAACCCGAACCCTACCCTAACCCTAGCCCGAACCCTAACCCTAACCGTAACCCTAAACCTAACCCGAACCCTAACCCTAACCCTAACCCCTAACCCTAACCCTAAACCTAACCCGAACCCTAACCCTAACCCTAACCCTAACCCGAACCCGAACCCAAACCCGAACCCTAACCCGAACCCTACCCCTAACCCTAATCCGAACCCTAACACTAACATTAACCCTAACCCTAACCCGAACCGGAACCCTAACCCTAACCCTAACCCAAACCCTAACCCTAACCCGAACCCTAACCCTAACCCGAACCCTAACCCCTAAACCTAACCATAACCCTAACCCTAACCCGAACCGTAACCCTAACCCTACCTCCTAAACCTAACCCTAACCCTAACCCGAACCCTAACCCTAACCGAACCCTAACCCTAACCCGAACCCTAACCCGAACCCTAAACCTAACCCGAACCCGATCCCTACCCCTAAACCGAACCCTAACCCTAACCCGAACCCTAACACTAACACTAACCCTAACCCGAACCCGAACCCTAACAGTAACCCGAACCCGAACCCTAACCCGAACCTGAACCCTAACCCTAACACTAACCCTAAACCGAACCCGAACCCTAAACCTAACCCTAACCCTAACACTAACCGTAACCCTAACCCGAACCATAACCCGAACCCGAACCCTAACCCCTAAACCGAACCCTAACCCTAACCCGAACCCTGACTAACCGTAACCCTAAACCGAACCCTAACCCTAACCCTAAACCGACACCTAACCCGAACATTAACGCGAACCCTAACCCTAACCCTAACCCTAACCATAAAAAGAAACTTAACCCTAACCCTACCCCGAACCTTAACCCTAACCCTAACCCTAAACCTAAACCTAACCCTAACCGAACCCTAACCCTAACCCGAACCCTAACCCGAACCCTAAACCTAACCCTAACCCTAACACTAACCGTAACCCTAACCCGAAACATAACCCGAACCCGAACCCTAACCCCCAACCCTAACCCTAACCCTAACCCGAAAGCTAACCTAACCCTAACCCTAACCCAAACCCTAACCCTAACCCGAACCCTAACCCGAACCCTAACCCGAACCCTAACCCAAACCCTTACCCTAACCCTAACCCTAACCCGTACCCGAACCCTAACCCGAACCCTACCCCTAACCCTAATCCGAACCCTAACCCTAACCCTAACCCTAACCCTAACCCGAACCCTAACCCTAACCGGAACACTAACCCTAACCCTAACCCTAACCCTAACCCGAACCCTAACCCGAACCCTAACCCTAACCCTAACCCGAACCCTAACCCTAACCCTAACCCTAAACTGAACCCTAACCCTAACCTTAACCGGAAACCTAAAAATAACCCTAACCCGAACCCAAACCATAACCCCTTACCCGAATCCTAACCCTAACCCGAACCCTAACCCGAACCCTAACCCTAACCCTAAGCCCGAACCCTAACCCTAACCGAAACCTAACCCTAACCCGAACCCTAACCCGAACCCTAAGCCTAACCCGAACTTGAACCCTACCCCTAACCCGTACCCTAACCCTAACCCGAACCCTAACCCTAACACTAACCCTAACCCGAACACGAACCCTAACACTAACCCGAACGCGAACCCTAACCAACCCGAACCCTAACCCTAACACTAAACCTAAACCGAACCTGAACCCTCACCCTAACCCTAACACTAACACTAACCCTAACCCTAACCCGAACCCTAACCCGAACCCGAACCCTAACCCTAACCCTAACAATAACCCGAACCCTAACCCTAACCCGAACCCTAACACTAACCCGAAACCTAACCCTAAACCGAACCCGAACCCTAACCCTAACCCTAACCGGAATCCTAACCCTAACCCGAACCCTAAACCTAACCCAAACCCTAACTCTAACCCGAACCCTAACCCGAACCCTAACCTGAACCCTAACCCTAACCCGAACCCTAACCCTAACCCTAACCCGAACCCGAACCCTAACCCTAACCCTAACCCTAAACCTAACCCTAACCCGAACCCTAACCCTAACCCTAACCCTAAACCTAACCCTAACCCGAACCCTAACCCTAACCCTTACCGTAACCCGAAACCTAACCCTAACCCTAACCCTAAACCGAAGCCTAACCTGAACCCTAAACCTAAACCTTACCCGAACCCTACCCCTAACCCTAACCCTAACCCGAACCCTAACCCTAACCCTAACCCTGACCCTAACCCTAACCCGAACACTAACCCTAACCCTAACCCTAACCCGAACCCTCAACCTAACCCTAACCCTAACCCTAACCCTAACCCGAAACTGAACCCTAACCCTAACCGTAACCCGAACCCGAACCCTAACCCTAAACCGAACCATAGCCCTAACACTAACCCTAACCCTAACCCGAACCCTAACCCTAACCCGAACCCTAACCCGAACCCGAACCCTAACCCTAACACTAACCCTAACCCGAACCCGAACCTTAACCCTAAACCTAACCTGAACCCTAACCCTAACCTTAACTGGAACCCTAACCCTAACCCTACCATGAACCCGAACACTAACCCCTTACCCGAATCCTAACCCTAACCCGAACCCTAACCCGAACCCTAACCCTAACCCGAAACCGAACCCTAAACCGAACCCTAACCCTAACCCGAACCCTGACCTAAAAGTAACCCTAAACCGAACCCTAACCCTAACCCTAACCCGACACCTAACCCGAACCCTAACGCGAACCCTAACCCTAACCCGAAACCTAACCCAAACTCTAACCCTATCCCGAACCTTAACCCTAACCCTAACCCGAACCTTAACCCTAACCCTAACCCTAACCCTAAAGCTAACCCTAACACGAACACTAACCGTAACCATAACCCTAACCCTAACCCTAACCCTAACCCTAAACCTAACCCTATCCCTAACCCGAACCCTAACTCTAACCCTAACCCGAACCCTAAACCTAAACCTAACCCGAACCCTAACCCTAACCCGAACCCTAAACCTATCCCTAACCCGAACCCTAAACCTAACCCGAAACCTAACCCTAACCCTAACCCTAAGCCTAACCCGAACCCTAACCCTAACCCTAACCAGAACCTTAACCCTAACCCTACCCCGAACCTTAACCCTAACCCTAACCCTAACCCGAAACCTAACCCGAAAACAAACCCCAACCCTAATCCTAACCCTAACCGAAACCCTAACCCTAACCCTAACCCGAACCCTAACCTGAACCCTAACCCTAACCCTAACACGAACCCTAACCCTAACCCTAACCTTAACCCTAACCCTAACCCTAAACCTAACCCTAACCCTAACCCGAACCGGAACCCTAACCCGAACTCTACCCCTAACCCTAATCCGAACACTAACCCTAACACTAACCCTAACCCTAACCCTAACCCTAACCCGAACCCGAACCCTAACACTAACCAGATCGCTAACCCTAACCCTAACCCTAACCCGAACCCCAACCCTAACCCGAACCCTAACCCTAACCCTAACCCGAACCCTAACCCTAACCCGAACCCTAACCCTAAACCTAACCCGAACCCTAACCCTAACCCTAACCCTAACCCGAACCCTAACCCTAACCCTAACCCTAAACCGAACACGAACCCTCACCCTAACCCTAACCTAACCCGAACCTTAACCCTAACCCTAACCCGAATCCTAACCCTAACCCTAACCCTAACCCTAAACCGAAACCTAACCCTAACCCTAAACCGAACCCTAACCCTAACCCTAACCCTAACCCGAACCCTACCCCGAACCCTAAACCTAACCCTAACCCGAACCCTAACCCTAACCCTAACCCTAACCCGAACCCTAACCCTAACCATAACCCTAACCCTAACCCTAACCCGAACTCTACCCTAACCCTAACCCGAACCCTAACCCTAACCGTAACCCTAACCCGAACCCGAACCCTAACCCTAACCCCTAACCCTAACCCGAACCCGAACCCTAACACTAACCCGAAACCGAACCCTAACCCGAACCCGATCCCTAAACCTAACACTAACCCTAAACCGAAACCGAACCCTAACCCTAACACTAACCCTAACACTAACCCTAACCCTAACCCTAACCCGAACCCTAACCCGAACCCGAACCCTAACCCTAATCCTAACCCTAACCCGAACCCAAACCCTAACCCGAACCCTAACACTAACCCGAACCCTAACCCTAACCCGAACCCGAACCCTAACCCTAACCCTAACCGGAATCCTAACCCTAACCCGAAATCTAACCCTAACCCAAATCCTAACCCTAACCCGAACCCTAACCCGAACCCTAACCCGAACCCTAAGCCTAACCCGAACTCTAACCCTAACCCTAACCCGAAACCGAACCCTAACGCGAACCCTAACCCTAAACCTAACCCTAACCCGAACCCTAACCCTAACCCTAACCCTAACGCTAACCCGAACCTTAACCCTAACCCTACCCCGAAACTTAACCCTAACCCTAACCCTAACCCTAAACCTAACCCTAACCCGAACCCTAACACTAACCCTTACCGTAACCCGAAACCTAACCCTAACCCTAACCCTAACCCGAACCCTAACCTGAACCCTAAACCTAAACCTAACACGAACCCTAACCCTAACCCTAACCCTAACCCTAATCCTAAACCGAACACTAACCCTAACCCTAACCCTACCCCGAACCCTGACCCTAACCCTAACCCTAACCCTAACCCTAACCCGAAACTGAACCCTAACCCTAACCCTAACCGTAACCCGAACCCGAACCCTAACCCTAACCCGAACCCTAACCCTAACACTAACCCTAACCCTAACCCGAACCCTAACCCTAACCCGAACCCTAACCCGAACCCGAAACCTAACCCTAACACTAACCCTAATCCGAACCCGAACCCTAACCCTAACCCTAACCTGAACCCTAACCCTAACCTTAACCGGAACCCTAACCCTAACACTACCCCGAACCCGAAACCTAACCCCTTACCCGAATCCTAACCCTAACCCGAACCCTAACCCGAACCCGAACCCTAACCCGAACCCGAACCCTAACCCTAACCCTAACCCTAACCCGAACCCTGACCTAACCGTAACCCTAAACCGAACCCTAACACTAACCATAACCCGACACCTAACCCAAACCCTAACGCGAACCCTAACCCTAACCCTAACCCTAACCCTAACCCGAACCTTAACCCTAACCCTACCCCGAACCTTAACCCTAACCCTAACCCTAAACCTAAACCTAACCCTAACCCGAACCCTAACCCTAACCCTAAACCTAACCCGAACCCTAACCCTAAACCTAACCCTAACCCGAAACCTAACCTGAACCCTAACCCTAACTCTTACCCGAACCCTAAGCCTAACCCTAACCCTAACCCGAACCCTAACCCTAACCATAACCCTCACCCTAACCCGAACCCTAACCCTAACCCTAAACCGAACCCTAACCCTAACCCTAACCCGAATGGTAACCCTAACCCTAACCCCTAACCCTAACCCTAACCCTAACCCGAACCCGAACCCGAACCCTAACCCTAACCCTAACCCGAACCCTAACCCTAACCTTAACCGGAACCCTAACACTAACGCTAACCCAAACCCGATCCATAACCCCTTACCCGAATCCTAACCCTAACCCGAACCCTAACCCGAACCCTAACCCTAACCCTAACCCCGAACCCGAACCCTAACCCTAACCTTAACCCGACCCCTAACCCGAACCCTAACGCGAACCCTAACCCTAACCCTAACCCTAATCCTAACCCGAACCTTAACCCTAACCCTAACCCGAAACCTAACCCTAACATTAACCCTAACCCTAACCCTAAACCGAACCCTAAACCTAACCCTCACTCTGCCCTGAAACTTAACCCTAATCCTAACCCTATCCCGAACCCTAACCCGAACCCTAACCCTAACCCTAACCCGAACCCTATCCCTAACCCTAACCCTAACCCGAACCCTAACCCTAACCATAACCCTAACCCTAACCCTAACCCGAACCCTAACCCTAACACTAACCCGTACCCTAACCCTAACCCGAACCCTAACCCTAACCGTAACTCTAATCCTAACCCGAACCCTAACCCTAACCCTAACCCCTAACACTAACCCTAACCCTAACCCTAACCCTAACCCCAACCCGAACCCGAACCCTAACCCGAACCCTACACCTAACACTAATCCGAACCCTAAACCTAACCCGAAACCTAACCTTAACCCTAACCCTAAGCCTAAACCGAACCCTAACCCTAACCCTAACCAGAACCTTAACCCTAACCCTACCCCGAACCTTAACCCTAACCCTAACCCTAACCCTAAACCTAACCCGAAACCAAACCCCAACCCTAATCCTAACCCTAACCGAAACCCTAACCCTAACCCTAACCCGAACCCTAACCCGAACCCGAACCCTAACCCTAACGCTAACCCTAACCCGAACCCGAACCTTAACCCTAAACCTAACCTGAACCCTAACCCTAACCTTAACTGGAACCCTAACCCTAACCCTACCACGAACCCGAACACTAACCCCTTACCCGAATCCTAACCCTAACCCGAACCCTAACCCGAACCCTAACCCAAACCCGAACCCGAACCCTAAACCGAACCCTAACCCTAACCCGAACCCTGACCTAAAAGTAACCCTAAACCGAACCCTAACCCTAACCCTAACCCGACACCTAACCCGAACCCTAACGCGAACCCTAACCCTAACCCGAAACCTAACCCAAACTCTAACCCTATCCCGAACCTTAACCCTAACCCTAACCCGAACCTTAACCCTAACCCTAACCCTAACCCTAAAGCTAACCCTAACACGAACACTAACCGTAACCATAACCCTAACCCTAACCCTAACCCTAACCCTAAACCTAACCCTATCCCTAACCCGAACCCTAACTCTAACCCTAACCCGAACCCTAAACCTAAACCTAACCCGAACCCTAACCCTAACCCGAACCCTAAACCTATCCCTAACCCGAACCCTAAACCTAACCCGAAACCTAACCCTAACCCTAACCCTAAGCCTAACCCGAACCCTAACCCTAACCCTAACCAGAACCTTAACCCTAACCCTACCCCGAACCTTAACCCTAACCCTAACCCTAACCCGAAACCTAACCCGAAACCAAACCCCAACCCTAATCCTAACCCTAACCGAAACCCTAACCCTAACCCTAACCCGAACCCTAACCTGAACCCTAACGCTAACCCTAACACGAACCCTAACACTAACCCTAACCTTAACCCTAACCCTAACCCTAAACCTAACCCTAACCCTAACCCGAACCGGACCCCTAACCCGAACTCTACCCCTAACCCTAATCCGAACCCTAACCCTAACACTAACCCTAACCCTAACCCTAACCCGAACCCGAACCCGAACCCTAACACTAACCAGATCGCTAACCCTAACCCTAACCCTAACCCGAACCCCAACCCTAACCCGAACCCTAACCCTAACCCTAACCCGAACCCTAACCCTAACCCAAACCCTAACCCTAAACATAACCCGAACCCTAACCCTAACCCTAAATCTAACCCGAACCCTAACCCGAACCCTAACCCTAAACCGAACACGAACCCTCACCCTAACCCTAACCTAACCCGAACCTTAACCCTGACCCTAACCCGAATCCTAACCCTAACCCTAACCCTAACCCTAAACCGAAACCTAACCCTAACCCTAAACCGAACCCTAACCCTAACCCTAACCCTAACCCTAACCCGAACCCTACCCCGAACCCTAAACCTAACCCTATCCCGAACCCTAACGCTAACCCTAACCCTAACCCGAACCCTAACCCTAACCATAAACCTAACCCTAACCCTAACCCGAACTCTACCCTAACCCTAACCCGAACCCTAACCCTAACCGTAACCCTAACCCTAACCCGAACCCTAACACTAACCCCTAACCCTAACCCGAACCCGAACCCTAACACTAACCCGAAACCGAACCCTAACCCGAACCCGATCCCTAAACCTAACACTAACCCTAAACCGAACCCGAACCCTAACCCTAACACTAACCCTAACACTAACCCTAACCCTAACCCGAACCCTAACCCGAACCCGAACCCTAACCCTAATCCTAACCCTAACCCGAACCCAAACCCTAACCCGAACCCTAACACTAACCCGAACCCTAACCCTAACCCGAACCCGAACCCTAACCCTAACCCTAACCGGAATCCTAACCCTAACCCGAACTCTAACCCTAACCCAAATCCTAACCCTAACCCGAACCCTAACCCGAACCCTAACCCGAACCCTAAGCCTAACCCGAACTCTAACCCTAACCCTAACCCGAAACCGAACCCTAACGCGAACCCTAACCCTAAACCTAACCCTAACCCGAACCCTAACCCTAACCCTAACCCTAACGCTAACCCGAACCTTAACCCTAACCCTACCCGGAACCTTAACCCTAACCCTAACCCTAACCCTAAACCTAACCCTAACCCGAACCCTAACACTAACCCTTACCGTAACCCGAAACCTAACCCTAACCCTAACCCTAACCCGAACCGTAACCTGAACCCTAAACCTAAACCTAACACGAACCCTAACCCTAACCCTAACCCTAACCCTAACCCTAAACCGAACACTAACCCTAACCCTAACCCTACCCCGAACCCTGACCCTAACCCTAACCGTAACCCTAACCCGAAACTGAACCCTAAACCTAACCCTAACCGTAACCCGAACCCGAACCCTAACCCTAACCCGAACCCTAACCCTAACACTAACCCTAACCCTAACCCGAACCCTAACCCTAACCCGAACCCTAACCCGAACCCGAAACCTAACCCTAACACTAACCCTAATCCGAACCCGAACCCTAAACCTAACCCTAACCTGAACCCTAACCCTAACCTTAACCGGAACCCTAACCCTAACACTACCCCGAACCCGAACCCTAACCCCTTACCCAAATCCTAACCCTAACCCGAACACTAACCCAAACCCGAACCCTAACCCGAACCCGAACCCTAACCCTAACCCTAACCCTACCCGAACCCTGACCTAACCGTAACCCTAAACCGAACCCTAACACTAACCCTAACCCGACACCTAACCCAAACCCTAACGCGAACCCTAACCCTAACCCTAACCCTAACCCTAACCCGAACCTTAACCCTAACCCTACCCCGAACCTTAAACCTAACCCTAACCCTAAACCTAAACCTAACCCTAACCCGAACCCTAAACCTAACCCTAAACCTAACCCGAACCCTAACCCTAAACCTAACCCTAACCCGAAACCTAACCTGAACCCTAACCCTAACTCTTACCCGAACCCTAAGCCTAACCCTAACCCTAACCCGAACCCTAACCCTAACCATAACCCTCACCCTAACCCGAACCCTAACCCTAACCCTAAACCGAACCCTAACCCTAACCCTAACCCGAATGGTAACCCTAACCCTAACCCCTAACCCTAACCCTAACCCTAACCCGAACCCGAACCCGAACCCTAACCCTAACCCTAACACTAACCCTAACTCGAACCCTCACCCTAACCCGAACCCTACCCCTAACCCTAATCCGAACCCTAACCCTAACCCTAACCCTAACCCTAACCCGATCCCTAACCCTAACCAGAACCCTAACCCTAACCCTAACCCTAACCCGAACCCTAACCCTAACCCTCACCCTAACTCGAACCCTAACGTTAACCCTAACCCTAACACGAACCCTAACCCGAACCCTAACCCTAACCCTAACCCGAACCCTAACCCTATCCCTAACCCTAACCCGAAACCTAACCGTAACCATAACCCTAACCCTAACCCTAACCCGAACCCTAACCCTAACCCTAACCCGAACCCTAACCTTAACCGTAACCCTAACCCTAACCCGAACCCTAACCCTAACCCTAACCAGAACCCTAAACCTAACCCTAACCCGAACCCTAACCCTAACCCGAACCCTAACCCTAAACCTAACCCTAAGCCTAACACGAACCCTAACCCGAACCCTAACCCTAACCTGAACCCTAAACCTAACCCTAAACCTAACCCTAACCCGAACCCTAACTCTAACCCTAACCCTAACCGGAACCCTAACCCTAATCCTAACCCGAACCCGAACCCTAACACCTTACCCGAATCCTAACCCTAACCCAAACCCTAACCCGAACCCTAACCCTAACCTTAACCCCGAACCCGAACCCTAACCCTAACCCTAACCCGAACCCTAACCCTAACCCTAACCCTAAAACTAACCCTAACACGAACCCTAAACCTAATCCTAACCCGAACCCTAACCCTAACCCTAACCCTAACCCGAACGGTAACCCTAACCCTAACCCCTAACCCTAAACCTAACCCTAGCCCTAACCCGAACACTAACACTAAACCTAACCCTAAACCTAACCCCTTACCCGAACCCTAACACGAACCCTACCCCTAACCCTAATCCGAACCCTAACCCTAACCCTAACTCTAACCCTAACCCGAACCCTAACCCTATCAAAACCCTAACCCTAACCCTAACCCTAACCCGAAACCTAACCCGAACCCTAACCCTAACCCTAACACTAACCCTAACCCGAACCCTAACCCTAACCCTAACCCTAACCCGAACCCTAACCCTAACCTTAACCGGAACCCTAACACTAACGCTAACCCAAACCCGATCCATAACCCCTTACCCGAATCCTAACCCTAACCCGAACCCTAACCCGAACCCTAACCCTAACCCTAACCCCGAACCCGAACCCTAACCCTAACCTTAACCCGACCCCTAACCCGAACCCTAACGCGAACCCTAACCCTAACCCTAACCCTAATCCTAACCCGAACCTTAACCCTAACCCTAACCCGAAACCTAACCCTAACATTAACCCTAACCCTAACCCTAAACCGAACCCTAAACCTAACCCTCACTCTGCCCTGAAACTTAACCCTAATCCTAACCCTAACCCGAACCCTAACCCGAACCCTAACCCTAACCCTAACCCGAACCCTATCCCTAACCCTAACCCTAACCCGAACCCTAACCCTAACCATAACCCTAACCCTAACCCTAACCCGAACCCTAACCCTAACACTAACCCGAACCCTAACCCTAACCCGAACCCTAACCCTAACCGTAACTCTAATCCTAACCCGAACCCTAACCCTAACCCTAACCCCTAACACTAACCCTAACCCTAACCCTAACCCTAACCCCAACCCGAACCCGAACCCTAACCCGAACCCTACACCTAACACTAATCCGAACCCTAAACCTAACCCGAAACCTAACCCTAACCCTAACCCTAAGCCTAACCCGAACCCTAACCCTAACCCTAACCAGAACCTTAACCCTAACCCTACCCCGAACCTTAACCCTAACCCTAACCCTAACCCTAAACCTAACCCGAAACCAAACCCCAACCCTAATCCTAACCCTAACCGAAACCCTAACCCTAACCCTAACCCGAACCCTAACCTGAACCCTAACCCTAACCCTAACACGAACCCTAACCCTAACCCTAACCTTAACCCTAACCCTAACCCTAAACCTAACCCTAACCCTAACCCGAACCGGAAGCCTTACCCGAACTCTACCCCTAACCCTAATCCGAACCCTAACCCTAACACTAACACTAACCCTAAACCTAACCCTAACCCGAACCCGAACCCTAACACTAACCAGATCGCTAACCCTAACCCTAACCCTAACCCGAACCCCAACCCTAACCCGAACCCTAACCCTAACCCTAACCCGAACCCTAACCCTAACCCGAACCCTAACCCTAAACCTAACCCGAACCCTAACCCTAACCCTAACCCTAACCCGAACCCTAACCCTAACCCTAACCCTAACCCGAACCCGAACCCTAACCCAAACCCTAACCCTTAACCGAACACGAACCCTCACCCTAACCCTAACCTAACCCGAACCTTAACCCTAACCCTAACCCGAATCCTAACCCTAACCCTAACCCTAACCCTAAACCGAAACCTAACCCTAACCCTAACCCGAACCCTAACCCTAACCCTAACCCTAACCCGAACCCTAACCCGAACCCTAAACCTAACCCTAACCCGAACCCTAACCCTAACCCTAACCCTAACCCGAACCCTAACCCTAACCATAACCCTAACCCTAACCCTAACCCGAACTCTACCCTAACCCTAACCCGAACCCTAACCCTAACCGTAACCCTAACCCTAACCCGAACCCTAACCCTAACCCCTAACCCTAACCCGAACCCTAACCCGAACCCTAACCCTAACCCTAAACCTAACCCGAACCAGAATCCGAACCCTAACCCGAACCCTACCACTAACCCTAATCCGAACCCTAACCCTAAACTTAACCCTAACCCTAACCCGAACCGGAACCCTAACCCTAACCCTAACCCAAACCCTAACCCTAACCCGAACCCTAACCCTAACCCGAACCCTAAACCCTAAACCTAACCCTAACCCTAACCCGAACCCTAACCCTAACCCTACCTCCTAAACCTAACCCTAAACCTAACCCGAACCCTAACCCTAACCGAACCCTAACCCTAACCCGAACCCTAACCCGAACCCTAAACCTAACCTGAACCCGAACCCTACCCCTAACCCGAACGCTAACCCTAACGAGAACCCTAACCCTAACACTAACCCTAACCCGAACCCGAACCCTAACACTAACCCGAAACCGAACCCTAACCCGAACCCGATCCCTAAACCTAACACTAACCCTAAACCGAACCCGAACCCTAACCCTAACACTAACCCTAACACTAACCCTAACCCTAACCCGAACCCTAACCCGAACCCGAACCCTAACCCTAATCCTAACCCTAACCCGAACCCAAACCCTAACCCGAACCCTAACACTAACCCGAACCCTAACCCTAACCCGAACCCGAACCCTAACCCTAACCCTAACCGGAATCCTAACCCTAGCCCGAACTCTAACCCTAACCCAAATCCTAACCCTAACCCGAACCCTAACCCGAACCCTAAGCCTAACCCGAACTCTAACCCTAACCCTAACCCGAAACCGAACCCTAACGCGTACCCTTACCCTAAACCTAACCCTAACCCGAACCCTAACCCTAACCCTAACCCTAACGCTAACCCGAAACTTAACCCTAACCGTACCCCGAACCTTAACCCTAACCCTAATCCTAACCCTAAACCTAACCCTAACCCGAACCCTAACACTAACCCTTACCGTAACCCGAAACCTAACCCTAACCCTAACCCTAACCCGAACCCTAACCTGAACCCTAAACCTAAACCTAACACGAACCCTAACCCTAACCCTAACCCTAACCCGAACCCTAACCCTAACCCTAACCCTAACCCTAAACCGAACACTAACCCTAACCCTAACCCTAACCCGAACCCTGACCCTAACCCTAACCCTAACCCTAACCCTAACCCGAAACTGAACCCTAACCCTAACCCTAACCGTAACCCGAACCCGAACCCTAACCCTAACCCGAACCCTAACCCTAACACTAACCCTAACCCTAACCCTAACCCGAACCCTAACCCTAACCCGAACCCTAACCCGAACCCGAAACCTAACCCTAACACTAACCCTAATCCGAACCCGAACCCTAACCCTAAACCTAACCTGAACCCTAACCCTAACCTTAACCGGAACCCTAACCCTAACTCTACCCCGAACCCGAACCCTAACCCCTTACCCGAATCCTAACCCTAACCCGAACCCTAACCCGAACCCGAACCCTAACACGAACCCGAACCCTAACCCTAACCCTAACCCTAACCCGAACCCTGACCTAACCGTAACCCTAAACCGAACCCTAACACGAACCCTAACCCGACACCTAACCCAAACCCTAACGCGAACCCTAACCCTAACCCTAACCCGAACCTTAACCCTAACCCTACCCCGAACCTTAACCCTAACCCTAACCCTAAACCTAAACCTAAACCTAACCCGAACCCTAACCCTAACCCTAAACCTAACCCGAACCCTAACCCTAAACCTAACCCTAACCCGAACCCTAACCTCAACCCTAACCCTAACACTTACCCGAACCCTAAGCCTAACCCTAACCCTAACCCGAACCCTAACCCTAAACTTAACCCTCACCCTAACCCGAACCCTAACCCTAACCCTAAACCGAACCCTAACCCTAACCCTAACCCGAATGGTAACCCTAACCCTAACCCCTAACCCTAACCCTAACCCTAACCCGAACCCGAACCCGAACCCTAACCCTAACCCTAACACTAACCCTAACTCGAACCCTCACCCTAACCCGAACCCTACCCCTAACCCTAATCCGAACCCTAACCCTAACCCTAACCCTAACCCTAACCCGATCCCTAACCCTAACCAGAACCCTAACCCTAACCCTAACCCTAACCCGAACCCTAACCCTAACCCTCACACTAACCCGAACCCTAACCCTAACCCTACCCCTAACACGAACCCTAACCCGAACCCTAAACCTAACCCTAACCCGAACCCTAACCCTATCCCTAACCCTAACCCGAAACCTAACCGTAACCATAACCCTAACCCTAAACCTAACCCGAACCCTAACCCTAACCCTAACCCGAACCCTAACCTTAACCGTAACCCTAACCCTAACCCGAACCCTAACCCTAACCCTAACCAGAACCCTAAACCTAACCCTAACCCGAACCCTAACCCTAACCCGAACCCTAACCCTAAACCTAACCCTAAGCCTAACACGAACCCTAACCCGAACCCTAACCCTAACCTGAACCCTAACCCTAACCCTAACCCTAACCCTAACCCGAACCCTAACTCTAACCCTAACCCTAACCGGAACCCTAACCCTAATCCTAACCCGAACCCGAACCCTAACACCTTACCCGAATCCTAACCCTAACCCAAACCCTAACCCGAACCCTAACCCTAACCTTAACCCCGAACCCGAACCCTAACCCTAACCCTAACCCTAACCCGAACCCTAACACTAACCCTAACCCTAAACCTAACCCTAACACGAACCCTAAACCTAATCCTAACCCGAACCCTAACCCTAACCCTAACCCTAACCCGAACGGTAACCCTAACCCTAACCCCTAACCCTAACCCTAACCCTAGCCCTAACCCGAACGCTAACCCTAACCCTAACCCTAAACCTAACGCCTTACCCGAACCCTAACCCGAACCCTACCCCTAACCCTAATCCGAACCCTAACCCTAACGCTAACTCTAACCCTAAACCGAACCCTAACCCTATCCGGAACCCTAACCCTAACCCTAACCCTAACCCTAACCCGAAACCTAACCCGAACCCTAACCCTAACCCTAACACTAACCCTAACCCGAACCCTAACCCTAACCCTAACCCTAACCCGAACCCTAACCCTAACCTTAACCGGAACCCTAACACTAACGCTAACCCAAACCCGATCCATAACCCCTTACCCGAATCCTAACCCTAACCCGAACCCTAACCCGAACCCTAACCCTAACCCTAACCCCGAACCCGAACCCTAACCCTAACCTTAACCCGACCCCTAACCCGAACCCTAACGCGAACCCTAACCCTAACCCTAACCCTAATCCTAACCCGAACCTTAACCCTAACCCTAACCCGAAACCTAACCCTAACATTAACCCTAACCCTAACCCTAAACCGAACCCTAACCCTAACCCTCACTCTGCCCTGAAACTTAACTCTAATCCTAACCCTAACCCGAACCCTAACCCGAACCCTAACCCTAACCCTAACCCGAACCCTATCCCTAACCCTAACCCTAACCCGAACCCTAACCCTAACCATAACCCTAACCCTAACCCTAACCCGAACCCTAACCCTAACACTAACCCGAACCCTAACCCTAACCCGAACCCTAACCCTAACCGTAACTCTAATCCTAACCCGAACCCTAACCCTAACCCTAACCCCTAACACTAACCCTAACCCTAACCCTAACCCTAACCCCAACCCGAACCCGAACCCTAACCCGAACCCTACACCTAACACTAATCCGAACCCTAACCCTAACCTTAATCCTAACCCTAACCCTAACCCGAAACCGAACCCTAACCCTAACCCTAACCCTAACCCTAACCCGAACCCTAACCCTAACCCGAACACTAACCCCTAACCCTAACACTAACCCTAACCCTAACACGAACCCTAACCCTAACCCTACCTCCTAACCCTAACACTAACCCTAAACCGACCCCTAACCCTAACCCGAACCCTAACCCTAAACCGAACACTAACCCGAACCCTAACCCTAACCTGAACCCGAACCCTAACCCTAACCCTCACCCGAACACAACCCGAACCCTAAACCTAACCGTAACCCGAACACTAACCCTAACCCTAACCCTAACCTGAACCCTAACCCTACGCCTAACCCTAACACTAACCCGAACCCTAACCCTATCCCTAACCCGAACCCTAACCCTAACCCTAACCCTAACCCTAACCCTAACCCTAATCCGAACCCTAACCCTAACCCTAACCCCTAACCCTAACCCTAACCCTAACCGTAACCCGAACCCTAACCCTACCCTAACCCTAACACTAACCCGAACACGAACCCTAACCCGTACCGTAACCCTAACCCTAATCCGAACCCTAACCCTAACCCTAACCCTAAACCGAACCCGAACCCTAACCCTAACCCGAACCCGAACCCTAACCCTAACCCGAACCCTAACCCTATCCCGAACCCTAACCCGAAACCGAACCCTAACCCTAACCCTAACCGTAACCCGAACCCGAACCCTAACCCTAACGCGAACCCTAATCCTAACACTAACCCTAACCCTAACCCGAACCCTAACCCTAACGCGAACCCTAACCCTAACCCAAAACCTAACCCAAACTCTAACCCTAACCCGAACCTTAACCCTAACCCTAACCCGAACCTTAACCCTAACCCTAACCCTAACCCTAAACCTAACCCTAACCCGAACACTAACCCTAACCCTAACCCTAAACCTAACCCGAACCCTAACCCTAACCTAACCCTAACCCGAACCCTAACCTGAACCCTAAGCCTAACCCTCACCCGAACCCTAACCCTAAACCTAACCCTAACCCGAACCCACACCCTAAACCTAACCCTAACCCTAACCCTAACCCTAACCCGAACCCTAACCCTAACCCTAACCCGAACCCTAACCCTAAACCTAACCCTAACCCGAATGGTAACACTAACCTTAACCCCTAATCCTAACCCTAATCCTAACCCTAACCCGAACCCTAACCCTAACCCTATCCCTAACCCTAACCCGAACCCGAACCCTAACCAGAACCCTACCCCTAACCCTAATCCGAACCCTAACCCTAACCCTAACTCTAACCCTAACACGAACCCGAACCCTAACCCTAACCCGAAAACTAACCCTTACCCTAACCCTAACCCTAACCCGAACCCTAACCCGAAACCTAACCCGAACCCTAACCAGAACCCTACCCCTAACCCTAATCCGAACCCTAACCCTAACTCTAACTCTAACCCTAACCCGAACCCGAACCCTAACCCTAACCCGAAAACTAACCCTTACCCTAACCCTAACCCTAACCCGAACCCTAACCCGAAACCTAACCCTAACCCTAACCCGAACCCTAACCCTAACCCTAACCCGAAACCTAACCCTAACCCTAACCCTAACCCGATCCCGAACCCTAACCCTAACCCGAACCCGAACCCTAACCCTAACCCTAAACCAAACCCTAACACTAACCCGAACCCTAACCCTAACCCTAACCCTAACCCGAACCCTAACCCTAACCCTAACCCGACCCCTAAACCGAACCCTAACGCGAACCCTAACCCTAACCCTAACCCTAATCCTAACCCGAACCTTAACCCTAACCCTAACCCGAAACCTAACCCTAACATTAACCCTAACCCTAACCCTAAACCGAACCCTAACCCTAACCCTCACCATTCCCCGAGCCCTAAACCTAATCCTAACCCTAAACCGAACCCTAACCCGAACCCTAACCCTAACCCTAACCCGAACCCTAACCCTAACCCTAACACTAAACCGAACCCTAAACCTAACCATAACCCTAACCCTAACCTGAACCCGAACCCTAACCCTAACACTAACCCGAACCCTAACCCTAACCCGAACCCTAACCCTAACCGTAACCCTAACCCTAACCCGAACCCTAACCCTAACCCTAACCCCTAACACTAACCCTAACCCTAACCATAACCC
>JAVLSZ010000056.1:385000-387500 GCA_032313775.1 Urocyon cinereoargenteus
AACCCTAACCCTAACCCGAACCCTAACCCTAACCCTAACCCTAACCCTATCCCGAACCCTGACCTAACCGTAACCCTAAACCGAACCCTAACCCTAACCCTAACCCGACACCTAACCCAAACCCTAACGCGAACCCTAACCCTAACCCTAACCCTAACCCGAACCTTAACCCTAACCCTACCCCGAACCTTAACCCTAACCCTAACACTAAACCTAAACCTAACCCTAACCCGAACCCTAACCCTAACCCTAAACCTAACCCGAACCCTAACCCTAAACCTAACCCTAACCCGAACCGTAACCTGAACCCTAACCCTAACCCTAACACGAACCCTAAGCCTAACCCTAACCCTAACCCGAACCCTAACCCTAACCTTAACCCTCACCCTAACCCTAACCCTAACCCTAACCCTAACCCGAACGGTAACCCTAACCCTAACCCCTAAGCCTAACCCTAACCCTAACCCTAACCCGAACCCTAAACCTAACCCTAACCCTAACCTAACCCGTACCCGAACCCTAACCCGAACCCTACCCCTAACCCTAATCCGAACCCTAACCCTAACCCTAACCCTAACCCTAACCCTAACCCGAACCCTAACCCTAACCGGAACCCTAACCGTAACCCTAACCCTAACCCTAACCCTAACCCTAACCAGAAACCTAACCCGAACCCTAACACTAACCCTAACCCTAACCCGAACCCTAACCCTAACCCTAACCCTAACACGAACCCTAACCGTAACCTTAACCGGAACCCTAACACTAACCCTAACCCGAACCCGAACCATAACCCCTTACCCGAATCCTAAACCTAACCCGAACCCTAACCCGAACCCTAACCCTAACCCTAACCCCGAACCCGAACCCTAACCCTAACCCTAACCCGACCCCTAACCCGAACCCTAACGCGAACCCTAACCCTAACCCTAACCCTAATCCTAACCCGAACCTTAACCCTAACCCTAACCCGAAACCTAACCCTAACATTAACCCTAACCCTAACCCTAAACCGAACCCTAACCCTAAACCTCACACTGCCCCGAACCTTAACCCTAATCCTAACCCTAACCCGAACCCTAACCCGAACCCTAACCCTAACCCTAACCCGAACCCTAACCCTAACCCTAACCCTAAACCGAACCCTGACCCTAACCCTCACTCTGCCCCGAACCTTAACCCTAATCCTAACCCTAACCCGAACCCGAACCCTAACCCTAACCCTAACCGGAATCCTAACCCTAACCCGAACCCACACCCTAACCCAAATCCTAACCCTAACCCGAACCCTAACCCGAACCCTAACCCGAACCCTAAGCCTAACCCGAACTCTAACCCTAACCCTAACCCGAAACCGAACCCTAACCCGAACCCTAACCCTAAACCTAACCCTAACCCGAACCCTAACCCTAACCCTAACCCTAACGCTAACCCGAACCTTAACCCTAACCCTACCCCGAACCTTAACCCTAACCCTAACACTAACCCTAAACCTAACCCTAACCCGAACCCTAACCCTAACCCTTACCGTAACCCGAAACCTAACCCTAACCCTAACCCTAACCCTAACCCTAACCCCGAACCCGAACCCTAACACTCACCCTAACCCGACCCCTAACCCGAACCCTAACGCGAACCCTAACCCTAACCCTAACCCTAATTCTACCCCGAACCTTAACCCTAACCCTAACCCGAAACCTAACCCTAACATTAACCCTAACCCTAACCCTAAACCGAACCCTGACCCTAAACCTCACTCTGCCCCGAACCTTAACCCTAATCCTAACCCTAACCCTAACCCGAACCCTAACCCTAACCCAAATCCTAACCCTAACCCGAACCCTAACCTGAACCCTAACCCGAACCCTAAGCCTAACCCGAACTCTAACCCTAACCCTAACCCGAAACCGAACCCTAACCCGAACCCTAACCCTAAACCGAACCCTAACCCGAACCCTAACCCTAACCCTAACCCTAACGCTAACCCGAACCTTAACCCTAACCCTACCCCGAACCTTAACCCTAACCCTAACACTAACCCTAAACCTAACCCTAACCCGAACCCTAACCCTAACCCTAACCCGAACCCTAACCCTAACCCTAACCCTAACCCGAACACTAACCCTAACCCGAACCCTAACCCGAACCCTGTCCCTAACCCTAACCCTAACCCTAACCCTAACCCGAAACTGAACCCTAACCCTAACCCTAACCGTAACCCGAACCCGAACCCTAACCCTAACCCGAACCCTAACCCTAACACTAACCCTAACCCTAACCCGAACCCTAACCCTAACCCGAACCCTAACCCGAACCCGAACCCTAACCCTAACACTAACCCTAATCCGAACCCGAACCCTAACCCTAACCCTAACCTGAACCCTAACCCTAAACGTAACCGGAACCCTAACCCTAACCCTACCCCGAACCCGAACCCTAACCCCTTACCCGAATCCTAACCCTAACCCGAACCCTAACCCGAACCCTAACTCTAACCCGA
>JAVLSZ010000056.1:390000-392500 GCA_032313775.1 Urocyon cinereoargenteus
CCTAACCCTAACCCTAACCCTAACCCGAAACCTAACCCGAACCCTAACACTAACCCTAACACTAAACCGAACCCTGACCCTAAACCTCACTCTGCCCCGAACCTTAACCCTAATCATAACCCTAACCCTAACCCGAACCCTAACCCTAACCCAAATCCTAACCCGAACCCGGACCCTAACCTGAACCCTAACCCGAACCCTAAGCCTAACCCGAACTCTAACCCTAACCCTAACCCGAAACCGAACCCTAACCCGAACCCTAACCCTAAACCGAACCCTAACCCGAACCCTAACCCTAACCCGAACCCTAACCCGAACCCGAACCCTAACCCTAACACTAACCCTAATCCGAACCCGAACCCTAACCCTAACCCTAACCTGAACCCTAACCCTAAACTTAACCGGAACCCTAACCCTAACCCTACCCCGAAACCGAACCCTAAACCCTTATCCGAATCCTAACCCTAACCCGAACCCTAACCCGAACCCTAACCCTAACCCGAACCCTAACCCTAACCCTAACCCTAACCCTATCCCGAACCCTGACCTAACCGTAACCCTAAACCGAACCCTAACCCTAACCCTAACCCGACACCTAACCCAAACCCTAACGCGAACCCTAACCCTAACCCTAACCCTAACCCGAACCTTAACCCTAACCCTACCCCGAACCTTAACCCTAACCCTAACACTAAACCTAAACCTAACCCTAACCCGAACCCTAACCCTAACCCTAAACCTAACCCGAACCCTAACCCTAAACCTAACCCTAACCCGAACCGTAACCTGAACCCTAACCCTAACCCTAACACGAACCCTAAGCCTAACCCTAACCCTAACCCGAACCCTAACCCTAACCTTAACCCTCACCCTAACCCGAACCCTAACCCTAACCCTAACCCGAACCCTAACCCTAACCCTAACCCTAACCCTAACCCTAACCCGAACGGTAACCCTAACCCTAACCCCTAAGCCTAACCCTAACCCTAACCCTAACCCGAACCCTAAACCTAACCCTAACCCTAACCTAACCCGTACCCGAACCCTAACCCGAACCCTACCCCTAACCCTAATCCGAACCCTAACCCTAACCCTAACCCTAACCCTAACCCTAACCCGAACCCTAACCCTAACCGGAACCCTAACCGTAACCCTAACCCTAACCCTAACCCTAACCCTAACCAGAAACCTAACCCGAACCCTAACACTAACCCTAACCCTAACCCGAACCCTAACCCTAACCCTAACCCTAACACGAACCCTAACCGTAACCTTAACCGGAACCCTAACACTAACCCTAACCCGAACCCGAACCATAACCCCTTACCCGAATCCTAAACCTAACCCGAACCCTAACCCGAACCCTAACCCTAACCCTAACCCCGAACCCGAACCCTAACCCTAACCCTAACCCGACCCCTAACCCGAACCCTAACGCGAACCCTAACCCTAACCCTAACCCTAATCCTAACCCGAACCTTAACCCTAACCCTAACCCGAAACCTAACCCTAACATTAACCCTAACCCTAACCCTAAACCGAACCCTAACCCTAAACCTCACACTGCCCCGAACCTTAACCCTAATCCTAACCCTAACCCGAACCCTAACCCGAACCCTAACCCTAACCCTAACCCGAACCCTAACCCTAACCCTAACCCTAACCCGAACCCGAACCCTAACCCTAACCATAACCCTAACCCTAACCCTAACCCGAACCCTAACCCTAACACTAACCCGAACCCTAACCCTAACCCGAACCCTAACCCTAACCGTAACCCTAATCCTAACCCGAACCCTAACCCTAACCCTAACCCCTAACACTAACCCTAACCCTAACCCTAACCCTAACCCTAACCCGAACCCGAACCCTAACCCGAACCCTACACCTAACACTAATCCGAACCCTAACACTAACCTTAATCCTAACCCTAACCCTAACCCGAAACCAAAACCTAACCCTAACCCTAACCCTAACCCGAACCCGAACCCTAACCCGATCCCTACACCTAACACTAATCCGAACCCTAACCCGAACCCGAACCCTAACCCTAACCGTAACCCTAACCCGAACCCAAACCCTAACCCGAACCCTAACACTAACCCGAACCCTAACCCTAACCCGAACCCTAACCCGAACCCTAAGCCTAACCCGAACTCTAACCCTAACCCTAACCCGAAACCGAACCCTAACCCGAACCCTAACCCTAAACCTAACCCTATCCCGAACCCTAACCCTAACCCTAACCCTAACGCTAACCCGAACCTTAACCCTAACGCTATCCCCGAACCTTAACCCTAACCCTAACCCTAACCTTAAACCTAACCCTAACACGAACCCTAACCCTAACCCTAACCCTAACCCGAACCTTAACCCTAACCCTAACCCTAAACCGAACCCTGACCCTAACCCTCACTCTGCCCCGAACCTTAACCCTAATCCTAACCCTAACCCGAACCCGAACCCTAACCCTAACCCTAACCGGAATCCTAACCCTAAC
>JAVLSZ010000056.1:397500-400000 GCA_032313775.1 Urocyon cinereoargenteus
GAACCCTAACACTAACCCTAACCCTAACCCTAACCCGAACCCTAACCCTAACCCTAACCCTAACCCTAACCGGAACCCTAACCCTAATCCTAACCCGAACCCGAACCCTAACACCTTACCCGAATCCTAACCCTAACCCGAACCCTAACCCGAACCCTAACCCTAACCCTAACCCCGAACCCGAACCCTAACCCTAACCCTAACCCTAACCGGAACCCTAACCCTAACCCTAACCCTAAACCTAACCCTAACCCAAACCCTAAACCTAACCCTAACCCGAACCCTAACCCTAACCCTAACCATAACCCTAACCCGAACGGTAACCCTAACCCTAACCCCTAACCCTAACCCTAACCCGAACCCTAACCCTAACCCTAAACCTAAACCTAACCCGTACCCGAACCCTAACCCGAACCCTACCCCTAACCCTAATCCGAACCCTAACCCTCACCCTAACCCTAACCCTAACCCGAACCCTAACCCTAACCGGAACCCTAACCCTAACCCTAACCCTAACCCTAACCCGAAACCTAACCCGAACCCTAACCCTAACCCTAACCCTAACCCGAACCCTAACCCTAACCCTAACCTGAACCCTAACCGTAACCTTAACCGGAACCCTAACACTAACCCTAACCCGAACCCGAACCATAACCCCTTACCCGAATCCTAAACCTAACCCGAACCCTAACCCGAACCCTAACCCTAACCCTAACCCCGAACCCGAACCCTAACCCTCACCCTAACCCGACCCCTAACCCGAACCCTAACGCGAACACTAACCCTAACCCTAACCCTAATCCTAACCCGAACCTTAACCCTAACCCTAACCCGAAACCTAACCCTAACATTAACCCTAACCCTAACCCTAAACCGAACCCTGACCCTAACCCTCACTCTGCCCCGAACCTTAACCCTAATCCTAACCCTAACCCGAACCCGAACCCTAACCCTAACCCTAACCGGAATCCTAACCCTAACCCGAACCCACACCCTAACCCAAATCCTAACCCTAACCCGAACCCTAACCCGAACCCGAACCCGAACCCTAAGCCTAACCCGAACTCTAACCCTAACCCTAACCCGAAACCGAACCCTAACCCGAACCCTAACCCTAAACCTAACCCTAACCCGAACCCTAACCCTAACCCTAACCCTAACGCTAACCCGAACCTTAACCCTAACCCTACCCCGAACCTTAACCCTAACCCTAACACTAACCCTAAACCTAACCCTAACCCGAACCCTAACCCTAACCCTTACCGTAACCCGAAACCTAACCCTAACCCTAACCCTAACCCTAACCCTAACCCCGAACCCGAACCCTAACACTCACCCTAACCCGACCCCTAACCCGAACCCTAACGCGAACCCTAACCCTAACCCTAACCCTAATTCTACCCCGAACCTTAACCCTAACCCTAACCCGAAACCTAACCCTAACATTAACCCTAACCCTAACCCTAAACCGAACCCTGACCCTAAACCTCACTCTGCCCCGAACCTTAACCCTAATCCTAACCCTAACCCTAACCCGAACCCTAACCCTAACCCAAATCCTAACCCTAACCCGAACCCTAACCTGAACCCTAACCCGAACCCTAAGCCTAACCCGAACTCTAACCCTAACCCTAACCCGAAACCGAACCCTAACCCGAACCCTAACCCTAAACCGAACCCTAACCCGAACCCTAACCCTAACCCTAACCCTAACGCTAACCCGAACCTTAACCCTAACCCTACCCCGAACCTTAACCCTAACCCTAACACTAACCCTAAACCTAACCCTAACCCGAACCCTAACCCTAACCCTAACCCGAACCCTAACCCTAACCCTAACCCTAACCCGAACACTAACCCTAACCCGAACCCTAACCCGAACCCTGTCCCTAACCCTAACCCTAACCCTAACCCTAACCCGAAACTGAACCCTAACCCTAACCCTAACCGTAACCCGAACCCGAACCCTAACCCTAACCCGAACCCTAACCCTAACACTAACCCTAACCCTAACCCGAACCCTAACCCTAACCCGAACCCTAACCCGAACCCGAACCCTAACCCTAACACTAACCCTAATCCGAACCCGAACCCTAACCCTAACCCTAACCTGAACCCTAACCCTAAACGTAACCGGAACCCTAACCCTAACCCTACCCCGAACCCGAACCCTAACCCCTTACCCGAATCCTAACCCTAACCCGAACCCTAACCCGAACCCTAACTCTAACCCGAACCCTAACCCTAATCCTAACCCTAACCCTAACTCGAACCCTGACCTAACCGTAACCCTAAACCGAACCCTAAACCTAACCCTAACCCGACACCTAACCCAAACCCTAACGCGAACCCTAACCCTAACCCTAACCCTAACCCTAACCCGAACCTTAACCCTAACCCTACCCCGAACCTTAACCCTAACCCTAACCCTAAACCTAAACCTAACCCTAACCGGAACCCTAAGCCTAACCCTAAACCTAACCGGAACCCTAACCCTAAA
>JAVLSZ010000056.1:402500-445000 GCA_032313775.1 Urocyon cinereoargenteus
CTAAACCGAACCCTAACCCGAACCCTAACCCTAACCCTAACCCTAACGCTAACCCGAACCTTAACCCTAACCCTACCCCGAACCTTAACCCTAACCCTAACACTAACCCTAAACCTAACCCTAACCCGAACCCTAACCCTAACCCTAACCCTAACCCGAAACCTAACCCTAACCCTAACCCTAACCCTAACCCGAACACTAACCCTAACCCGAACCCTAACCCGAACCCTGACCCTAACCCTAACCCTAACCCTAAACCTAACCCGAAACTGAACCCTAACCCTAACCCTAACCGTAACCCGAACCCGAACCCTAACCCTAACACGAACCCTAACCCTAACACTAACCCTAACCCTAACCCGAACCCTAACCCTAACCCGAACCCTAACCCGAACCCGAACCCTAACCCTAACACTAACCCTAATCCGAACCCGAACCCTAACCCTAACCCTAACCTGAACCCTAACCCTAAACTTAACCGGAACCCTAACCCTAACCCTACCCCGAAACCGAACCCTAAACCCTTATCCGAATCCTAACCCTAACCCGAACCCTAACCCGAACCCTAACCCTAACCCGAACCCTAACCCTAACCCTAACCCTAACCCTATCCCGAACCCTGACCTAACCGTAACCCTAAACCGAACCCTAACCCTAACCCTAACCCGACACCTAACCCAAACCCTAACGCGAACCCTAACCCTAACCCTAACCCTAACCCGAACCTTAACCCTAACCCTACCCCGAACCTTAACCCTAACCCTAACACTAAACCTAAACCTAACCCTAACCCGAACCCTAACCCTAACCCTAAACCTAACCCGAACCCTAACCCTAAACCTAACCCTAACCCGAACCGTAACCTGAACCCTAACCCTAACCCTAACACGAACCCTAAGCCTAACCCTAACCCTAACCCGAACCCTAACCCTAACCTTAACCCTCACCCTAACCCGAACCCTAACCCTAACCCTAACCCGAACCCTAACCCTAACCCTAACCCTAACCCTAACCCTAACCCGAACGGTAACCCTAACCCTAACCCCTAAGCCTAACCCTAACCCTAACCCTAACCCGAACCCTAAACCTAACCCTAACCCTAACCTAACCCGTACCCGAACCCTAACCCGAACCCTACCCCTAACCCTAATCCGAACCCTAACCCTAACCCTAACCCTAACCCTAACCCTAACCCGAACCCTAACCCTAACCGGAACCCTAACCGTAACCCTAACCCTAACCCTAACCCTAACCCTAACCAGAAACCTAACCCGAACCCTAACACTAACCCTAACCCTAACCCGAACCCTAACCCTAACCCTAACCCTAACACGAACCCTAACCGTAACCTTAACCGGAACCCTAACACTAACCCTAACCCGAACCCGAACCATAACCCCTTACCCGAATCCTAAACCTAACCCGAACCCTAACCCGAACCCTAACCCTAACCCTAACCCCGAACCCGAACCCTAACCCTAACCCTAACCCGACCCCTAACCCGAACCCTAACGCGAACCCTAACCCTAACCCTAACCCTAATCCTAACCCGAACCTTAACCCTAACCCTAACCCGAAACCTAACCCTAACATTAACCCTAACCCTAACCCTAAACCGAACCCTAACCCTAAACCTCACACTGCCCCGAACCTTAACCCTAATCCTAACCCTAACCCGAACCCTAACCCGAACCCTAACCCTAACCCTAACCCGAACCCTAACCCTAACCCTAACCCTAACCCGAACCCGAACCCTAACCCTAACCATAACCCTAACCCTAACCCTAACCCGAACCCTAACCCTAACACTAACCCGAACCCTAACCCTAACCCGAACCCTAACCCTAACCGTAACCCTAATCCTAACCCGAACCCTAACCCTAACCCTAACCCCTAACACTAACCCTAACCCTAACCCTAACCCTAACCCTAACCCGAACCCGAACCCTAACCCGAACCCTACACCTAACACTAATCCGAACCCTAACACTAACCTTAATCCTAACCCTAACCCTAACCCGAAACCAAAACCTAACCCTAACCCTAACCCTAACCCGAACCCGAACCCTAACCCGATCCCTACACCTAACACTAATCCGAACCCTAACCCGAACCCGAACCCTAACCCTAACCGTAACCCTAACCCGAACCCAAACCCTAACCCGAACCCTAACACTAACCCGAACCCTAACCCTAACCCGAACCCTAACCCGAACCCTAAGCCTAACCCGAACTCTAACCCTAACCCTAACCCGAAACCGAACCCTAACCCGAACCCTAACCCTAAACCTAACCCTATCCCGAACCCTAACCCTAACCCTAACCCTAACGCTAACCCGAACCTTAACCCTAACGCTATCCCCGAACCTTAACCCTAACCCTAACCCTAACCTTAAACCTAACCCTAACACGAACCCTAACCCTAACCCTAACCCTAACCCGAACCTTAACCCTAACCCTAACCCTAAACCGAACCCTGACCCTAACCCTCACTCTGCCCCGAACCTTAACCCTAATCCTAACCCTAACCCGAACCCGAACCCTAACCCTAACCCTAACCGGAATCCTAACCCTAACCCGAACACTAACCCTAACCCAAATCCTAACCCTAACCCGAACCCTAACCCGAACCCTAACCCGAACCCTAAGCCTAACACGAACTCTAACCCTAACCCTAACCCGAAACCGAACCCTAACCCGAACCCTAACCCTAAACCTAACCCTAACCCGAACCCTAACCCTAACCCTAACCCTAACGCTAACCCGAACCTTAACCCTAACCCTACACCGAACCTTAACCCTAACCCTAACACTAACCCTAAACCTAACCCTAACCCGAACACTAACCCTAACCCTTACCGTAACCCGAAACCTAACCCTAACCCTAACCCTAACCCGAACCCTAACCTGAACCCTAAACCTAAACCTAACACGAACCCTAACCCTAACCCTAACCCTAACCCGAACCCTAACCCTAACCCTAACCCTAACCCTAACCCGAACACTAACCCTAACCCGAACCCTAACCCGAACCCTGACCCTAATCCTAACCCTAACCCTAACCCTAACCCGAAACTGAACCCTAACCCTAACCCTAACCGTAACCCGAACCCGAACCCTAACCCTAACCCGAACCCTAACCCTAACACTAACCCTAACCCTAACCCGAACCCTAACCCTAACCCGAACCCTAACCCGAACCCGAACCCTATCCCTAACACTAACCCTAATCCGAACCCGAACCCTAACCCTAAACCTAACCTGAACCCTAACCCTAAACTTAACCGGAACCCTAACCCTAACCCTACCCCGAACCCGAACACTAACCCCTTACCCGAATCCTAACCCTAACCCGAACCCTAACCCGAACCCTAACCTTAACCCGAACCCTAACCCTAACCCTAACCCTAAACCTAACCCTAACCCTAACCCGAACCCTGACCTAACCGTAACCCTAAACCGAACCCTAAACCTAACCCTAACCCGACACCTAACCCAAACCCTAACGCGAACCCTAACCCTAACCCTAACCCTAACCCTAACCCGAACCTTAACCCTAACCCTACCCCGAACCTTAACCCTAACCCTAACACTAAACCTAAACCTAACCCTAACCCGAACCCTAACCCTAAACCTAAACCTAACCCGAACCCTAACGCTAAACCTAACCCTAACCCGAACCCTAACCTGAACCCTAACCCTAACCCTAACACGAACCCTAAGCCTAACCCTAACCCTAACCCGAACCCTAACCCTAACCTTAACCCTCACCCTAACCCGAACCCTAACCCTAACCCTAACCCGAACCCTAACCCTAACCCGAATGGTAACCCTAACCCTAACCCCTAACCCTAACCCTAACCCTAACCCGAACCCGAAACCGAACCCTAACCCTAACCCTAACCCTAACCCTAACTCGAACCCGAACCCTAACCCGAACCCTACCCCTAATCCTAATCCGAACCCTAAACCTAAACCTAACCCTAACCCTAACCCGAACCCTAACCCTAACCAGAACCCTAACCCTAACCCTAACCCTAACCCTAACCCTCACCCTAACCCGAACCCTAACCCTAACCCTAACCCTAACACGAACCCTAACCCAAACCCTAACCCTAACCCTAACCCGAACCCTAACCCTAACCCTAACCCTAACCCGAAACCTAACCGTAACCATAACCCTAACCCTAACCCTAACCCAAACCCTAACCCTAACCCTAACCCGAACCCTAACCTTAACCGTAACCCTAACCCTAACCCGAACCCTAACCCTAACCCTAACCAGAACCCTAAACCTAACCCTAACCCGAAACCTAACCCTAACCTGAACCCTAACCCTAACCCTAACCCTAAGCCTAACACGAACCCTAACCCGAACCCTAACCCTAACCCTAACTTGAACCCTAACACTAACCCAAACCCTAACCCTAACCCGAACCCTAACCCTAACCCTAACCCTAACCGGAACCCTAACCCTAATCCTAACCCGAACCCGAACCCTAACACCTTACCCGAATCCTAACCCTAACCCGAACCCTAACCCGAACCCTAAACCTAACACTAACCCCGAACCCGAACCGTAACCCTAACCCTAACCCTAACCCGAACCCTAACCCTAACCCTAACCCTAAACCTAACCCTAACCCGAACCCTAAACCTAAACCTAACCCGAACCCTAACCCTAACCCTAACCCTAAACCTAACCCTAACCCTAACCCTAACCCTCACCCTAACCCGACCCCTAACCCGAACCCTTACGCGAACCCTAACCCTAACCCTAACCCTAATCCTAACCCGAACCTTAACCCTAACCCTAACCCGAAACCTAACCCTAACATTAACCCTAACCCTAACCCTAAACCGAACACTGACCCTAAACCTCACTCTGCCCCGAACCTTAACCCTAATCCTAACCGTAACCCTAACCCGAACCCTAACCCTAACCCAAATCTAACCCTAACCCGAACCCTAACCTGAACCCTAACCCGAACCCTAAGCCTACCCGAACTCTAACCCTAACCCTAACCCGAAACCGAACCCTAACCCGAACCCTAACCCTAAACCGAACCCTAACCCGAACCCTAACCCTAACCCTAACACTAACGCTAACCCGAACCTTAACCCTAACCCTACCCCGAACCTTAAACCTAACCCTAACACTAACCCTAAACCTAACCCTAACCCGAACCCTAACCCTAACCCTTACCGTAACCCGAAACCTAACCCTAACCCTAACCCTAACCCGAACCCTAACCTGAACCCTAATCCTAAACCTAACACGAACCCTAACCCTAACCCTAACCCTAACCCGAACCCTAACCCTAACCCTAACGCTAACCCTAACCCGAACTCTAACCCTAACCCGAACCCTAACCCGAACCCTGACCCTAACCCTAACCCTAACCCTAACCCTAACCCGAAACTGAACCCTAACCCTAACCCTAACCGTAACCCGAACCCGAACCCTAACCCTAACCCGAACCCTAACCCTAACACTAACCCTAACCCTAACACGAAACCTAACCCTAACCCGAACCCTAACCCGAACCCGAACCCTAACCCTAACACTAACCCTAATCCGAACCCGAACCCTAACCCTAAACCTAACCTGAACCCTAACCCTAAACTTAACCGGAACCCTAACCCTAACCCTACCCCGAACCCGAACCCTAACCCCTTACCCGAATCCTAACCCTAACCCGAACCCTAACCCGAACCCTAACCCTAACCCGAACCCTAACCCTAACCCTAACCCTAACCCGAACACTGACCTAACCGTAACCCTAAACTGAACCCTAACCCTAACCCTAACCCGACACCTAACCCAAACCCTAACGCGAACCCTAACCCTAACCCTAACCCTAACCCGAACCTTAACCCTAACCCTACCCCGAACCTTAACCCTAACCCTAACACTAAACCTAAACCTAACCCTAACCCGAACCCTAACCCTAACCCTAAACCTAACCCGAACCCTAACCCTAAACCTAACCCTAACCCGAACCGTAACCTGAACCCTAACCCTAACCCTAACACGAACCCTAAGCCTAACCCTAACCCTAACCCGAACCCTAACCCTAACCTTAACCCTCACCCTAACCCGAACCCTAACCCTAACCCTAACCCGAAACCTAACCCTAACCCTAACCCTAAACCGAATGGTAACCCAAACCGTAACCCCTAACCCTAACCCTAACCCTAACCCGAACCCGAACCCGAACCCTAACCCTAACCCTAACCCTAACCCTAACTCGAACCCGAACCCTAACCCGAACCCTACCCCTAACCCTAATCCGAACCCTAACCCTAACCCTAACCCTAACCCTAACCCGAAACCTAACCCTAACCAGAACCCTAACCCTAACCCTAACCCTAATCCGAACCCTAACCCTATCCCTCACCCTAACCCTCACCCTAACCCTAACCCTAACCCTAACACGAACCCTAACCCGAACCCTAACCCTAACCCTAACCCGAACCCTAACCCTAACCCTAACCCTAACCCGAAACCTAACCGTATCCATAACCCTAACCCTAACCCTAACCCGAACCCTAACCCTAACCCTAACCGGAACCCTAACCCTAATCCTAACCCGAACCCGAACCCTAACACCTTACCCGAATCCTAACCCTAACCCGAACCCTAACCCGAACCCTAACCCTAACCCTAACCCCGAACCCGAACCGTAACCCTAACCCTAACCCTAACCCGAACCCTAACCCTAACCCTAACCCTAAACCTAACCCTAACCCTAACCCTAAACCTAACCCTAACCCTAACCCTAACCCTAACCCTAACCCTAACCCGAACGGTAACCCTAACCCTAACCCCTAAGCCTAACCCTAACCCTAACCCTAACCCGAACCCTAACCCTAACCCTAACCCTAAACCTAACCCGTACCCGATCCCTAACCCGAACCCTACCCCTAACCCTAATCCGAACCCAAACCCTAACCCTAACCCTAACCCGAACCCTAACCCTAACCGGAACCCTAACCCTAACCCTAACCCTAACCCTAACCCTAACCCGAAACATAACCCGAACCCTAACACTAACCCTAACCCTAACCCGAACCCTAACCCTAACCCTAACCCTAACGCGAACCCTAAACGTAACCTTAACCGGAACCCTAACACTAACCCTAACCCGAACCCGAACCATAACCCCTTACCCGAATCCAAAACCTAACCCGAACCCTAACCCGAACCCTAACCCTAACCCTAACCCCGAACCCGAACCCTAACCCTAACCCTAACCCGACCCCTAACCCGAACCCTAACGCGAACCCTAACCCTAACCCTAACCCTAATCCTAACCCGAACCTTAACCCTAACCCTAACCCGAAACCTAACCCTAACATTAACCCTAACCCTAACCCTAAACCGAACCCTAACCCTAACCCTCACACTGCCCCGAACCTTAACCCTAATCCTAACCCTAACCCGAACCCTAACCCGAACCCTAACCCTAACCCTAACCCGAACCCTAACCCTAACCCTAACCCTAACCCTAACCCGAACCCGAACCCTAACCCTAACCATAACCCTAACCCTAACCCTAACCCGAACCCTAACCCTAACACTAACCCGAACCCTAACCCTAACCCGAACCCTAACCCTAACCGTAACCCTAATCCTAACCCGAACCCTAACCCTAACCCTAACCCCTAACACTAACCCTAACCCTAACCCTAACCCTAACCCGAACCCGAACCCTAACCCGAACCCTACACCTAACACTAATCCGAACCCTAACACTAACCTTAATCCTAACCCTAACCCTAACCCGAAACCGAAACCTAAACCTAACCCTAACCCTAACCCTAACCCGAACCCGAACCCTAACCCGATCCCTACACCTAACACTAATCCGAACCCTAACCCGAACCCGAACCCTAACCCTAACCGTAACCCTAACCCGAACCCAAACCCTAACCCGAACCCTAACACTAACCCGAACCCTAACCCTAACCCGAACCCTAACCCGAACCCTAAGCCTAACCCGAACTCTAACCCTAACCCTAACCCGAAAACGAACCCTAACCCGAACCCTAAACCTAAACCTAACCCTAACCCGAACCCTAACCCTAACCCTAACCCTAACGCTATCCCGAACCTAAACCCTAACCCTACCCCGAACCTTAACCCTAACCCTAACACTAACCCTAAACCTAACCCTAACCCGAACCCTAAAATTAACCCTTACCGTAACCCGAAACCTAACCCTAACCCTAACCCTAACCCGAACCCTAACCTGAACCCTAAACCTAAACCTAACACGAACCCTAACCCTAACCCTAACCCTAACCCGAACCCTAACCCTAACCCTAACCCTAACCCTAACCCGAACACTAACCCTAACCCTAACCCTAACCCGAACCCTGACCCTAACCCTAACCCTAACCCTAACCCTAACCCGAAACTGAACCCTAACCCTAACCCTAACCGTAACCCGAACCCGAACCCTAACCCTAACCCGAACCCTAACCCTAACAATAACCCTAACCCTCACCCGAACCCTAACCCTAACCCGAACCCTAACCCGAACCCGAACCCTAACCCTAACACTAACCCTAATCCGAACCCGAACCCTAACCCTAACCCTAACCTGAACCCTAACCCTAACCTTAACCGGAACCCTAACCCTAACCCTACCCCGAACCCGAACCCTAACCCCTTACCCGAATCCTAACCCTAACCCGAACCCTAACCCGAACCCTAACCCTAACCCGAACCCGAACCCTAACCCTAACCCTAACCCTAACCCTAACCCGAACCCTGACCTAACCGTAACCCTAAACCGAACCCTAACCCTAACCCTAACCCGACACCTAACCCAAACCCTAACGCGAACCCTAACCCTAACCCTAACCCTAACCCTAACCCGAACCTTAACCCTAACACTACCCCGAACCTTAAACCTAACCCTAACCCTAAACCTAAACCTAACCCTAACCCGAACCCTAACCCTAACCATAAACCTAAACCGAACCCTAACCCTAAACCTAACCCTAACCCGAACCCTAACCTGAACCCTAACCCTAACCCTAACCCGAACCCTTAGCCTAACCCTAACCCTAACCCGAACGCTAACCCTAACCTTAAACCTCACCGTAACCCGAACCCTAAACCTAAACCTAACCCGAACCCTAACCCTAACCCTAACCCTAACCCTAACCCGAATGGTAACCCTAACCCTAACCCCTAACCCTAACCCTAACCCTAAACCGAACCCGAACCCGAACCCTAACCCTAACCCTAACCCTAACCCTAACTCGAACCCGAACCCTAACCCGAAACCTACCCCTAACCCTAATCCGAACCCTAACCCTAACCCTAACCCTAACCCTAACCCGAACCCTAACCCTAAACAGAACCGTAACCATAACCCTAACCCTAACCCGAACCCTAACGCTAACCCTCACGCTAACCCGAACCCTAAACCTAACCCTAACCCTAACACGAACCCTAACCCGAACCCTAACCCTAACCCTAACCCGAACCCTAACCCTAACCCTAACCCGAAACCTAACCGTAACCATAAACCTAACCCTAACCCTAACCCGAACCCTAACCCTAACCCTAAGCCTAAGCCTAACACGAACCCTAACCCGAACCCTAACCCTAACCCTAACTTGAACCCTAACACTAACCCTAACCCTAACCCTAACCCGAACCCTAACCCTAACCCTAACCCTAACCGGAACCCTAACCCTAATCCTAACCCGAACCCGAACCCTAACACCTTACCCGAATCCTAACCCTAACCCGAACCCTAACCCGAACCCTAACCCTAACCCTAACCCCGAACCCGAACCCTAAGCCTAACCCTAACCCTAACCCGAACCCTAAACCGAACCCTGACCCTAACCCTCACTCTGCCCCGAAACTTAACCCTAATCCTAACCCTAACCCGAACGCGAACCCTAACCCTAACCCTAACCGGAATCCTAACCCTAACACGAACCCTAACCCTAACCCAAATCCTAACCCTAACCCGAACCCTAACCCGAACCCTAACCCGAACCCTAAGCCTAACCCGAACTCTAACCCTAACCCTAACCCGAAACCGAACCCTAACCCAAACCCTAACCCTAAACCTAACCCTAACCCGAACCCTAACCCTAACCCTAACGCTAACCCGAACCTTAACCCTAACCCTACCCCGATCCTTAACCCTAACCCTAACACTAACCCTAAACCTAAACCTAACCCTAACCCTAACCCTAACACTTACCGTAACCCGAAACCTAAACCTAACCCTAACCCTAACCCGAACCCTAACCTGAACCCTAAACCTAAACCTAACACGAACCCTAACCCTAACCCTAAACCTAACCCTAACCCGAACCCTAACCCTAACCCTAACCCTAACCCTAACCCTAACCCGAACACTAACCCTAACCCGAACCCTAACCCGAACCCTGACCCTAACCATAACCCTAACCCTAACCCTAAACCGAAACTGAACCCTAACCCTAACCCTAACCGTAACCCGAACCCGAACCCTAACCCTAACCCGAACCCTAACCCTAACACTAACCCTAACCCGAACCCTAACCCTAACCCGAACCCTAACCCGAACCCGAACCCTAACCCTAACACTAACCCTAATCCGAACCCGAACACTAACCCTAACCCTAACCTGAACCCTAACCCTAAACTTAACCGGAACCCTAACCCTAACCCTACCCCGAACCCGAACACTAAACCCTTACCCGAATCCTAACCCTAACCCGAACCCTAACCCGAACCCTAACCCTAACCCGAACCCTAACCCTAACACTAACCCTAACCCTAACCCGAACCCTGACCTAACCGTAACCCTAAACCGAACCCTAACCCTAACCCTAACCCGACACCTAACCCAAAGCCTAACGCGAACCCTAACCCTAACCCTAAACCTAACCCTATCCCGAATCTTAACCCTAACCCTACCCCGAACCCTAACCCTAACTCTAACCCTATCCCGAACCTTAACCTAACCCTAACCCGAACCCTAACCCTAACCCTAAACCTAACCCGAACCCTAACCCTAAACCTAACCCTAACCCGAACCCTAACCTGAACCCTAACCCTAACCCTAACACGAACCCTAAGCCTAACCCTAAACCTAACCCGAAACCTAACCCTAACCTTAACCCTCACCCTAACCCGAACCCTAACCCTAACCCTAACCCGAACCCTAACCCTAACCCTAACCCTAACCCGAATGGTAACCCTAACCCTAACCCCTAACCCTAACCCTAACCCTAACCCGAACCCGAACCCGAACCCTAACCCTAACCCTAACCCTAACCCTAACTCGAACCCGAACCCTAACCCGAACCCTACCCCTAACCCTAATCCGAACCCTAAACCTAACCCTAACCCTAACCCGAACGCTAACCCTAACCAGAACCCTAACCCTAACCCTAACCCTAACCCGAACCCTAACCCTAACCCTCACCCTAACCCGAACCCTAACCCTAACCCTAACCCTAAACCGAACCTAACCCTAACCCTAACCCTAACCCGAAACCTAACCGTAACCATAACCCTAACCCTAACCCTAACCCGAACCCTAACCCTAACCCTAACCCGAACCCTAACCTTAACCGTAACCCTAACCCTAACCCGAACCCTAACCCTAACCCTAACCAGAACCCTAAACCTAACCCTAACCCGAAACCTAACCCTAACCCGAACCCTAACCCTAACCCTAACCCTAAGCCTAACACCGAACCCTAACCCGAACCCTAACCCTAACCCTAACTTGAACCCTAACACTACCCTAACCCTAATATAATTACCCTAACCCGAACCCTAACCCTAACCTAACCCTAACCGGAACCCTAACCCTAATCCTAACCCGAACCCGAACCCTAACACCTTACCCGAATCCTAACCCTAACCCGAACCCTAACCCGAACCCTAACCCTAACCCTAACCCCGAACCCGAACCGTAACCCTAACCCTAACCCTAACCCGAACCCTAACCCTAACCCTAACCCTAAAACCTAACCCTAACCCGAACCCTAAACCTAACCCTAAACCGAACCCTAACCCCTAACCCTAACCCTAACCCTAACCCTAACCCTAACCCGAACGGTAACCCTAACACTAACCCCTAAGCCTAACCCTAACCCTAACCCTAACCCGAACCCTAACCCTAACCCTAACCCTAAACCTAACCCGTACCCGAACCCTAACTCGAACCCTACCCCTAACACTAATCCGAACCCTAACCCTAACCCTAACCCTAACCCTAACCCTAACCCGAACCCTAACCCTAACCGGAACCCTAACCCTAACCCTAACCCTAACCCTAACCGAAACCTAACCCGAACCCTAACACTAACCCTAACCCTAACCCGAACCCTAACCCTAACCCTAACCCTAACGCGAACCCTAACCGTAACCTTAACCGGAACCCTAACACTAACCCTAACCCGAACCCGAACCATAACCCCTTACCCGAATCCTAAACCTAACCCGAAAACTAACCCGAACCCTAACCCTAACACTAACCCCGAACCCGAACCCTAACCCTAACCCTAACCCGACCCCTAACCCGAACCCTAACGCGAACCCTAAACCTAACCCTAACCCTAATCCTAACCCGAACCTTAACCCTAACCCTAACCCGAAACCTAACCCTAACATTAACCCTAACCCGAACCCTAACCCTAACCATAACCCTAACCCTAACCCTAACCCGAACCCTAACCCTAACACTAACCCGAACCCTAACCCTAACCCGAACCCTAACCCTAACCGTAACCCTAATCCTAACCCGAACCCTAACCCTAACCCCTAACACTAACCCTAACCCTAACCCTAACCCTAACCCTAACCCTAACCCGAACCCGAACCCTAACCCGAACCCTACACCTAACACTAATCCGAACCCTAACACTAACCTTAATCCTAACCCTAACCCTAACCCGAAACCGAAACCTAACCCTAACCCTAACCCTAACCCTAACCCGAACCCTAACCCTAACCCGAACACTAACCCCTAACCCTAACACTAACCCTAACCCTAACACGAACCCTAACCATAACCCTACCTCCTAACCCTAACACTAACCCTAAACCGAACCCTAACACTAACCCGAACCCTAACCCTAACCTGAACACTAACCCGAACCCTAACCCTAACCTGAACCCGAACCCTAACCCTAACCCTCACCCGAACACAACCCAAACCCTAACCCTAACCGTAACCCGAACACTAACCCTACCCTAACCCTAACCCGAACCCTAACCCTACCCCTAACCCTAACACTAACCCGAACCCTAACCCTAACCCTAACCCGAACCCTAACCCTAACCCTAACCCGAACCCTAACCCTAACCCTAACCCCTAACCCTAACCCTAACCCTAACCGTAACCCGAACCCTAACCCTACCCTAACCCTAACACTAACCCGAACACGAACCCTAACCCGTACCGTACCCCTAACCCTATTCCGAACCCTAACCCTAACCCTAACCCGAACCCGAACCCTAACCCTAACACGAACCCTAACCCTATCCCGAACCCTAACCCGAAACCGAACCCTAACCCTAACCCTAACCGTAACCCGAACCCAAACCCTAACCCTAACCCGAACCCTAATCCTAACACTAACCCTAACCCTAACCCGAACCCTAACCCTAACGCGAACCCTAACCCTAACCCGAAAACTAATCCAAACTCTAACCCTAACCCGAACCTTAACCCTAACCCTAACCCGAACCTTAACCCTAACCCTAACCCTAACCCTAAACCTAACCCTAACCCGAACACTAACCCTAACCCTAACCCTAACCCTAACCCGAACCCTAACCCTAACCTAACCCTAAACCGAACCCTAACCTGAACCCTAACCCTAACCCTCACCCGAACCCTAACCCTAAACCTAACCCTAACCCGAACCCTAAACCAAACCCTAACCCTAACCCTAACCCGAACCCTAACCCTAACCCGAACCCTAACCCTAATCCTAACCCTAACCCGAACGGTAACACTAACCTTAACCCCTAACCCTAACCCTAATCCTAACCCTAACCCGAACCCTAACCCTAACCCTATCCCTAACCCTAACCCGAACCCGAACCCTAACCAGAACCCTACCCCTAACCATAATCCGAACCCTAACCCTAACCCTAATCCTAACCCTAACCCTAACCCGAACCCGAAACCTAACCCTAACCCGAAAACTAACCCTTACCCTAACACTGACCCTAACCCGAACCCTAACCCGAAACCTAACCCTAACCCTAACCCGAACCCTAAACCTAACCCTAACCCGAACCCTAACCCTAACCTTAACCGGAACCCTAACCCTAACCCTAACCCGAAACCTAACCCTAACCCTAACCCTAACCCTAACCGGAACCCTAACCCTAACCCTAACCCGAACCCTAACCCTAACCCTAACCTGAACCCTAACCCTAAACTTAACCGGAACCCTAACAATAACCCTAACCCGAACCCGAACCATAACCACTTACCCGAATCCTAACCCTAACCCTAACCCTAACCCGATCCCGAACCCTAACCCTAACCCGAACCCGAACCCTAACCCTAACCCTAACCCAAACCCTAACACTAAACCGAACCCTAACCCTAACCCTAACCCTACCCGAACCCTAACACTAACCCTAACCCGACCCCTAAACCGAACCCTAACGCGAACCCTAACCCTAACCCTAACCCTAAACCTAACCCGAACCTTAACCCTAACCCTAACCCGAAACCTAACCCTAACATTAACCCTAACCCTAACCCTAAACCGAACCCTAACCCTAACCCGAACCCTAACCCTAACCCTAACCCGAAAACTAACCCTTACCCTAACACTAACCCTAACCTGAACCCTAACCCGAAACCTAACCCTAACCCTAACCCGAACCCTAACCCTAACTCTAACCCGAACCCTAACCCTAACCTTAACCGGAACCCTAACCCTAATCCTAACCCGAAACCTAACCCTAACCCTAACCCTAACCCTAACCTGAACCCTAACCCGAACCCTAACCCTAACCCTAACCCGAACCCTAACCCTAACACTAACCCTAACCTGAACCCTAACCCTAACCTTAACCGGAACCCTAACAATAACCCTATTCCGAAACCTAACCCTAACCCTAACCCTAACCCTAACCCGAACCCGAACCCTAACCCTAACCCGAAAACTAACCCTTACGCTAACCCTAACCCTAACCCGAACCCTAACCCGAAACCTAACCCTAACCCTAACCCGATCCCTAAGCCTAACCCTAACCCGAACCCTAACCCTAACCTTAACCGGAACCCTAACCCTAACCCTAACCCGAAACCTAACCCTAACCCTAACAGTAACCCGAACCCTAACCCTAACCATAACCCTAACCCTAACCCTAACCCGAACCCTACCCTAACCCTAACCCCTAACGCTAACCGTAACCCTAACCCGAACCGTAACCCTAAACCTAAACCTAACCCTAACCCGAACCCGAACCCTAACCCGAGCCCTGACCCTAACCCTAACCCTAACCCTAACACTAACACTAACCCGAAACCGAACCCTAACCCTAACCCTAACCGTAACCCGAACCCGAACCCTAAACCTAACCCGAACCCTAACCCTAACACTAACCCTAACCCTAACCCGAACCCTAACCCTAACCCGAACACTAACCCTAACCCGAAACCTAACCCAAACTCTAACCCGAACCCGAACCTGACCCTAACCCTAACCCGAAACCTAACCCTAAACCGAACCCTAACCCTAACACTAACCCGAACCCTAACCCTAACACTAACCCTAACCCTAACCCGAACCCTAACCCTAACCCTAACCCGAACCCTAACCCTAACCCTAACCCTAACCCTAACCCGAATGGTCACCCTAACCCTAACCCCTAACCCTAACCCTAACCCGAACCCGAACCCGAACCCGAACCCTAACCCTAACCCTAACCCTAACCCTAACTCGAACCCGAACCCTAACCCGAACCCTACCCCTAACACTAATCCGAACCCTAAACCTAACCCTAACCCTAACCCGAACGCTAACCCTAACCAGAACCCTAACCCTAACCCTAAACCTAACCCGAACCCTAACCCTAACCCTCACCCTAACCCGAACCCTAACCCTAACCCTAACCCTAAACCGAACCCTAACCCTAACCCTAACCCTAACCCGAAACCTAACCGTAACCATAACCCTAACCCTAACCCTAACCCGAACCCTAACCCTAACCCTAACCCGAACCCTAACCTTAACCGTAACCCTAACCCTAACCCGAACCCTAACCCTAACCCTAACCAGAACCCTAAACCTAACCCTAACCCGAAACCTAACACTAACCCGAACCCTAACCCTAACCCTAACCCTAAGCCTAACACCAACCCTAACCCGAACCCTAACCCTAACCCTAACTTGAACCCTAACACTAACCCTAACCCTAACCCTAACCCGAACCCTAACCCTAACCCTAACCCTAACCGGAACCCTAACCCTAATCCTAACCCGAACCCGAACCCTAACACCTTACCCGAATCCTAACCCTAAACCGAACCCTAACCCGAACCCTAACCCTAACCCTAACCCCGAACCCGAACCGTAACCCTAACCCTAACCCTAACCCGAACCCTAACCCTAACCCTAACCCTAAACCTAACCCTAACCCGAACCCTAAACCTAACCCTAAACCGAACCCTAACCCTAACCCTAACCCTAACCCTAACCCTAACCCTAACCCGAACGGTAACCCTAACCCTAACCCCTAAGCCTAACCCTAACCCTAACCCTAACCCGAACCCTAACCCTAACCCTAACCCTAAACCTAACCCGTACCCGAACCCTAACTCGAACCCTACCCCTAACACTAATCCGAACCCTAACCCTAACCCTAACCCTAACCCTAACCCTAACCCGAACCCTAACCCTAACCGGAACCCTAACCCTAACCCTAACCCTAACCCTAACCCGAAACCTAACCCGAACCCTAACACTAACCCTAACCCTAACCCGAACCCTAACCCTAACCCTAACCCTAACGCGAACCCTAACCGTAACCTTAACCGGAACCCTAACACTAACCCTAACCCGAACCCGAACCATAACCCCTTACCCGAATCCTAAACCTAACCCGAAAACTAACCCGAACCCTAACCCTAACCCTAACCCCGAACCCGAACCCTAACCCTAACCCTAACCCGACCCCTAACCCGAACCCTAACGCGAACCCTAAATCTAACCCTAACCCTAATCCTAACCCGAACCTTAACCCTAACCCTAACCCGAAACCTAACCCTAACATTAACCCTAACCCGAACCCTAACCCTAACCATAACCCTAACCCTAACCCTAACCCGAACCCTAACCCTAACACTAACCCGAACCCTAACCCTAACCCGAACCCTAACCCTAACCGTAACCCTAATCCTAACCCGAACCCTAACCCTAACCCTAACCCCTAACACTAACCCTAACCCTAACCCTAACCCTAACCCTAACCCGAACCCGAACCCTAACCCGAACCCTACACCTAACACTAATCCGAACCCTAACACTAACCTTAATCCTAACCCTAACCCTAACCCGAAACCGAAACCTAACCCTAACCCTAACCCTACCCCGAACCCTAACCCTAACCCGAACACTAACCCCTAACCCTAACACTAACCCTAACCCTAACACGAACCCTAACCATAACCCTACCTCCTAACCCTAACACTAACCCTAAACCGAACCCTAACACTAACCCGAACCCTAACCCTAACCTGAACACTAACCCGAACCCTAACCCTAACCTGAACCCGAACCCTAACCCTAACCCTCACCCGAACACAACCCAAACCCTAACCCTAACCGTAACCCGAACACTAACCCTACCCTAACCCTAACCCGAACCCTAACCCTACCCCTAACCCTAACACTAACCCGAACCCTAACCCTAACCCTAACCCGAACCCTAACCCTAACCCTAACCCTAACCCTAACCCGAACCCTAACCCTAACCCTAACCCCTAACCCTAACCCTAACCCTAACCGTAACCCGAACCCTAACCCTACCCTAACCCTAACACTAACCCGAACACGAACCCTAACCCGTACCGTACCCCTAACCCTATTCCGAACCCTAACCCTAACCCTAACCCGAACCCGAACCCTAACCCTAACACGAACCCTAACCCTATCCCGAACCCTAACCCGAAACCGAACCCTAACCCTAACCCTAACCGTAACCCGAACCCAAACCCTAACCCTAACCCGAACCCTAATCCTAACACTAACCCTAACCCTAACCCGAACCCTAACCCTAACGAGAACCCTAACCCTAACCCGAAAACTAACCCAAACTCTAACCCTAAACCGAACCTTAACCCTAACCCTAACCCGAACCTTAACCCTAACCCTAACCCTAACCCTAAACCTAAACCTAACCCGAACACTAACCCTAACCCTAACCCTAACCCTAACCCGAACCCTAACCCTAACCTAACCCTAACCCGAAACCTAACCTGAACCCTAACCCTAACCCTCACCCGAACCCTAACCCTAAACCTAACCCTAACCTGAACCCTAAACCTAACCCTAACCCTAACCCTAACCCGAACCCTAACCCTAACCCGAACCCTAACCCTAATCCTAACCCTAACCCGAACGGTAACACTAACCTTAACCCCTAACCCTAACCCTAATCCTAACCCTAAACCGAACCCTAACCCTAACCCTATCCCTAACCCTAACCCGAACCCGAACCCTAACCAGAACCCTACCCCTACCCTAATCCGAACCCTAACCCTAACCCTAATCCTAACCCTAACCCTAACCCGAACCCGAAACCTAACCCTAACCCGAAAACTAACCCTTACCCTAAACCTAACCCTAACCCGAACCCTAACCCGAAACCTAACCATAACCCTAACCCGAACCCTAAACCTAACCCTAACCCGAACCCTAACCCTAACCTTAACCGGAACCCTAACCCTAACCCTAACCCGAAACCTAACCCTAACCCTAACCCTAACCCTAACCGGAACCCTAACCCTAACCCTAACCCGAACCCTAACCCTAACCCTAACCTGAACCCTAACCCTAAACTTAACCGGAACCCTAACAATAACCCTAACCCGAACCCGAACCATAACCACTTACCCGAATCCTAACCCTAACCCTAACCCTAACCCGATCCCGAACCCTAACCCTAACCCGAACCCGAACCCTAACCCTAACCCTAACCCAAACCCTAACACTAAACAGAAACCTAACCCTAACCCTAACCCTAACCTGAACCCTAACACTAACCCTAACCCGACCCCTAAACCGAACCCTAACGCGAACCCTAACCCTAACCCTAACCCTAAACCTAACCCGAACCTTAACCCTAACCCTAACCCGAAACCTAACCCTAACATTAACCCTAACCCTAACCCTAAACCGAACCCTAACCCTAACCCGAACCCTAACCCTAACCCTAACCCGAAAACTAACCCTTACCCTAACCCTAACCCTAACCCGAACCCTAACCCGAAACCTAACCCTAACCCTAACCCGAACCCTAACCCTAACCCTATCCCGAACCCTAACCCTAACCTTAACCGGAACCCTAACCCTAATCCTAACCCGAAACCTAACCCTAACCCTAACCCTAACCCTAACCTGAACCCTAACCCGAACCCTAACCCTAACCCTAACCCGAACCCTAACCCTAACCCTAACCCTAACCTGAACCCTAACCCTAACCTTAACCGGAACCCTAACAATAACCCTAATCCGAAACCTAACCCTAACCCTAACCCTAACCCTAACCCGAACCCGAACCCTAACCCTAACCCGAAAACTAACCCTTACGCTAACCCTAACCCTAACCCGAACCCTAACCCGAAACCTAACCCTAACCCTAACCCGATCCCTAAGCCTAACCCTAACCCGACCCTAACCCTAACCTTAACCGGAACCCTAACCCTAAACCTAACCCGAAACCTAACCCTAACCCTAACAGTAACCCGAACCCTAACCCTAACCATAACCCTAACCCTAACCCTAACCCGAACCCTACCCTAACCCTAACCCCTAAGGCTAACCGTAACCCTAACCCGAACCGTAACCCTAAACCTAAACCTAACCCTAACCCGAACCCGAACCCTAACCCGAGCCCTGACCCTAACCCTAACCCTAACCCTAACCCTAACACTAACCCGAAACCGAACCCTAACCCTAACCCTAACCGTAACCCGAACCCGAACCCTAAACCTAACCCGAACCCTAACCCTAACACTAACCCTAACCCTAACCCGAACCCTAACCCTAACCCGAACACTAACCCTAACCCGAAACCTAACCCAAACTCTAACCCGAACCTGAACCTGACCCTAACCCTAACCCGAAACCTAACCCTAAACCGAACCCTAACCCTAACACTAACCCGAACCCTAACCCTAACACTAACCCTAACCCTAACCCGAACCCTAACCCTAACCCTAACCCGAACCCTAACCCTAACCCTAACCCGAACGGTAACCGTAACCCTAACCCCTAACCCTAACCCTATCCCTAACCCTAATCCGAACCCTAACCCTAACCCTAAACCTAACCCGAACCCGAACCCTAACCCTAACCCGAACCCTAACCCGAACCCTAACCCTAACCCTAACGCGAACCCTAACCCTAACCCGAACTCTAACCCGAACCCTAACCCTAACCCGAACCCTAACCCTAACCCTAACCCTAACCGTAACCCGAACCCTGACCTAACCGTAACCCTAAACCGAACCCTAACCCTAACCCTAACCCGACACCTAACCCAAACCCTAACGCGAACCCTAACCCTAACCCTAACCCTAACCCTAACCGGAACCTTAACCCTAACCCTACCCCGAACCTTAACCCTAACCCTAACACTAAACCTAAACCTAACCCTAACCCGAACCCTAACCCTAACCCTAAACCTAACCCGAACCCTAACCCTAAACCTAACCCTAACCCGAACCGTAACCTGAACCCTAACCCTAACCCTAACACGAACCCTAAGCCTAACCCTAACCCTAACCAGAACCCTAACCCTAACCTTAACCCTCACCCTAACCCGAACCCTAACCCTAACCCTAACCCGAAACCTAACCCTAACCCTAACCCTAACCCGAATGGTAACCCTAACCCTAAGCCCTAACCCTAACCCTAACCCTAACCCGAACCCGAACCCGAACCCTACCCCTAACCCTAATCCTAACCCTAACCCTAACTCGAACCCGAACCCTAACCCGAACCCTACCCCTAACCCTAATCCGAACCCTAACCCTAACCCTAACCCTAACCCTAACCCGAACCCTAACCCTAACCAGAACCCTAACCCTAACCCTAACCCTAACCCTAACCCGAACCCTAACCCTAACCCTCACCCTAACCCTCACCCTAACCCTAACCCTAACCCTAACACGAACCCTAACCCGAACCCTAAACCTAACCCGAACCCTAACACTAACCCGAACCCTAACCCTAACCCTAACCGGAACCCTAACCCTAATCCTAACCCGAACCCGAACCCTAACACCTTACCCGAATCCTAACCCTAAACCGAACCCTAACCCGAACCCTAACCCTAACCCTAACCCCGAACCCGAACCGTAACCCTAACCCTAACCCTAACCCGAACCCTAACCCTAACCCTAACCCTAAACCTAACCCTAACCCGAACCCTAAACCTAACCCTAACCCGAACCCTAACCCTAACCCTAACCCTAACCCTAACCCGAACGGTAACCCTAACCCTAACCCCTAAGCCTAACCCTAACGCTAACCCTAACCCGAACCCTAACCCTAACCCTAACCCTAAACCTAACCCGTACCCGAACCCTAACCCGAACCCTACCCCTAACCCTAATCCGAAACCTAACCCTAACCCTAACCCTAACCCGAACCCTAAACCTAACCGGAACCCTAACCCTAACCCTAACCCTAACCCTAACCCGAAACCTAACCCGAACCCTAACACTAACCCTAACCCTAACCCGAACCCTAACCCTAACCCTAACCCTAACGCGAACCCTAACCGTAACCTTAACCGGAACCCTAACACTAACCCTAACCCGAACCCGAACCATAACCCCTTACCCGAATCCTAAACCTAACCCAAACCCTAACCCGAACCCTAACCCTAACCCTAACCCCGAACCCGAACCCTAACCCTAACCCTAACCCGACCCCTAACCCGAACCCTAACGCGAACCCTAACCCTAACCCTAACCCTAATCCTAACCCGAACCTTAAACCTAACCCTAACCCGAAACCTAACCCTAACATTAACCCTAACCCTAACCCTAAACCGAACCCTAACCCTAACCCTCACACTGCCCCGAACCTTAACCCTAATCCTAACCCTAAACCGAACCCTAACCCGAACCCTAACCCTAACCCTAACCCGAACCCTAACCCTAACCCTAACCCTAACCCGAACCCGAACCCTAACCCTAACCATAACCCTAACCCTAACCCTAACCCGAACCCTAACCCTAACACTAACCCGAACCCTAACCCTAACCCGAACCCTAACCCTAACCGTAACCCTAATCCTAACCCGAACCCTAACCCTAACCCTAACCCCTAACACTAACCCTAAACCTAACCCTAACCCTAACCCTAACCCGAACCCGAACCCTAACCCGAACCCTACACCTAACACTAATCCGAACCCTAACACTAACCTTAATCCTAACCCTAACCCTAACCCGAAACCGAAACCTAAACCTAACCCTAACCCTAACCCTAACCCGATCCCGAACCCTAACCCGATCCCTACACCTAACACTAATCCGAACCCTAACCCGAACCCGAACCCTAACCCTAACCGTAACCCTAACCCGAACCCAAACCCTAACCCGAACCCTAACACTAACCCGAACCCTAACCCTAACCCGAACCCTAACCCGAACCCTAAGCCTAACCCGAACTCTAACCCTAACCCTAACCCTAAACCTAACCCTAACCCGAACCCTAACCCTAACCCTAACCCTAACGCTAACCCGAACCTTAACCCTAACCCTACCCCGAACCTTAACCCTAACCCTAACCCTAACCCTAAACCTAACCCTAACCCGAACCCTAAAATTAACCCTTACCGTAACCCGAAACCTAACCCTAACCCTAACCCTAACCCGAACCCTAACCTGAACCCTAAACCTAAACCTAACACGAACCCTAACCCTAACCCTAACCCTAACCCGAACCCTAACCCTAACCCTAACCCTAACCCTAACCCGAACACTAACCCTAACCCTAACCCTAACCCGAACCCTGACCCTAACCCTAACCCTAACCCTAACCCTAACCCGAAACTGAACCCTAACCCTAACCCTAACCGTAACCCGAACCCGAACCCTAACCCTAACACGAACCCTAACCCTAACACTAACCCTAACCCTCACCCGAACCCTAACCCTAACCCGAACCCTAACCCGAACCCGAACCCTAACCCTAACACTAACCCTAATCCGAACCCGAACCCTAACCCTAACCCTAACCTGAACCCTAACCCTAAACTTAACCAGAACTCTAACCCTAACCCTACCCCGAACCCGAACCCTAACCCCTTACCCGAATCCTAACCCTAACCCGAACCCTAACCCGAACCCTAACCATAACCCGAACCCGAACCCTAACCCTAACCCTAACCATAACCCTAACCCGAACCCTGACCTAACCGTAACCCTAAACCGAACCCTAACCCTAACCCTAACCCGACACCTAACCCAAACCCTAACGCGAACCCTAAACCTAACCCTAACCCTAACCCTAACCCGAACCTTAACCCTAACACTACCCCGAACCTTAAACCTAACCCTAACCCTCAACCTAAACCTAACCCTAACCCGAACCCTAACCCTAACCATAAACCTAACCCGAACCCTAACCCTAAACCTAACCCTAACCCGAACCCTAACCTGAACCCTAACCCTAACCCTAACCCGAACCCTTAGCCTAACCCTCACCCTAACCCGAACGCTAACCCTAACCTTAAACCTCACCCTAACCCGAACCCTAACCTTAAACCTAACCCGAACCCTAACCCTAACCCTAACCCTAACCCTAACACGAATGGTAACCCTAACCCTAACCCCTAACCCTAACCCTAACCCTAACCCGAACCCGAACCCGAACCCTAACCCTAACCCTAACCCTAACCCTAACTCGAACCCGAACCCTAACCCGAAACCTACCCCTAACCCTAAACCGAACCCTAACCCTAACCCTAACCCTAACCCTAACCCGAACCCTAACCCTAAACAGAACCGTAACCATAACCCTAACCCTAACCCGAACCCTAACGCTAACCCTCACCCTAACCCGAACCCTAACCCTAACCCTAACCCTAACACGAACCCTAACCCGAACCCTAACCCTAACCCTAACCCGAACCCTAACCCTAACCCTAACATTACCCGAAACCTAACCGTAACCATAACCCTAACCCTAAACCTAACCCGAACCCTAAACCTAACCCTAAGCCTAAGCCTAACACGAACCCTAACCCGAACCTTAACCCTAACCCTAACTTGAACCCTAACACTAACCCTAACCCTAACCCTAACCCGAACCCTAACCCTAACCCTAACCCTTACCGGAACCCTAACCCTAATCCTAACCCGAACCCGAACCCTAACACCTTACCCGAATCCTAACCCTAAACCGAACCCTAACCCGAACCCTAACCCTAACCCTAACCCCGAACCCGAACCCTATGCCTAACCCTAACCCTAACCCGAACCCTAACCCTAACCCTAACCCTAAACCTAACCCTAACCCAAACCCTAAACCTAACCCTAACCCGAACCCTAACCCTAACCCTAACCCTAACCCTAACCCTAACCCGAACGGTAACCCTAACCCTAACCCCTAACCCTAACCCTAACCCTAACCCGAACCCGAACCCTAACCCTAACCCTAACCCTAAACCTAACCCGTACCCGAACCCTAACCCGAACCCTACCCCTAACCCTAATCCGAACCCTAACCCTAACCCTAACCCTAACCCTAACCTGAACCCTAACCCTAACCGGAACCCTAACCCTACCCTAACCCTAACCCGAACCCTAACCCTAACCCTAACCCTAACGCGAACCCTAACCGTAACCTTAACCGGAACCCTAACACTAACCCTAACCCGAACCCGAACCATAACCCCTTACCCGAATCTTAAACCTAACCCGAACCCAAACCCGAACCCTAACCCTAACCCTAACCCCGAACCCGAACCCTAACCCTCACCCTAACCCGACCCCTAACCCGAACCCTAACGCGAACCCTAACCCTAACCCTAACCCTAATCCTAACCCGAACCTTAACCCTAACCCTAACCCGAAACCTAACCCTAACATTAACCCTAACCCTAACCCTAAACCGAACCCTGACCCTAACCCTCACTCTGCCCCGAACCTTAACCCTAATCCTAACCCTAACCCGAACGCGAACCCTAACCCTAACCCTAACCGGAATCCTAACCCTAACCCGAACCCTAACCCTAACCCAAATCCTAACCCTAACCCGAACCCTAACCCGAACCCTAACCCGAACCCTAAGCCTAACCCGAACTCTAACCCTAACCCTAACCCGAAACCGAACCCTAACCCGAACCCTAACCCTAAACCTAACCCTAACCCGAACCCTAACCCTAACCCTAACCCTAACGCTAACCCGAACCTTAACCCTAACCCACCCCGAACCTTAACCCTAACCCTAACCCTAACCCTAAACCTAACCCTAACCCGAACCCTAAAATTAACCCTTACCGTAACCCGAAACCTAACCCTAACCCTAACCCTAACCCGAACCCTAACCTGAACCCTAAACCTAAACCTAACACGAACCCTAACCCTAACCCTAACCCTAACCCGAACCCTAACCCTAACCCTAACCCTAACCCTAACCCGAACACTAACCCTAACCCTAACCCTAACCCGAACCCTGACCCTAACCCTAACCCTAACCCTAAACCTAACCCGAAACTGAACCCTAACCCTAACCCTAACCGTAACCCGAACCCGAACCCTAACCCTAACACGAACCCTAACCCTAACACTAACCCTAAACCTCACCGAACCCTAACCCTAACCCGAACCCTAACCCGAACCCTAACCCTAACCCTAACACTAACCCTAATCCGAACCCGAACCCTAACCCTAACCCTAACCTGAACCCTAACCCTAACCTTAACCGGAACCGTAACCCTAACCCTACCCCGAACCCGAACCCTAACCCCTTACCCGAATCCTAACCCTAACCCGAACCCTAACCCGAACCCTAACCATAACCCGAACCCGAACCCTAACCCTAACCCTAACCCTAACCCTAACCCGAACCCTGACCTAACCGTAACCCTAAACCGAACCCTAACCCTAACCCTAACCCGACACCTAACCCAAACCCTAACGCGAACCCTAACCCTAACCCTAACCCTAACCCTAACCCGAACCTTAACCCTAACACTACCCCGAACCTTAAACCTAACCCTAACTCTCAACCTAAACCTAACCCTAACCCGAACCCTAACCCTAACCATAAACCTAACCCGAACCCTAACCCTAAACCTAACCCTAACCCGAACCCTAACCTGAACCCTAACCCTAACCCTAACCCGAACCCTTAGCCTAACCCTAACCCTAACCCGAACGCTAACCCTAACCTTAAACCTCACCCTAACCCGAACCCTAACCTTAAACCTAACCCGAACCCTAACCCTAACCCTAACCCTAACACTAACCCGAATGGTAACCCTAACCCTAACCCCTAACCCTAACCCTAACCCTAACCCGAACCCGAACCCGAACCCTAACCCTAACCCTAACCCTAACCCTAACTCGAACCCGAACCCTAACCCGAAACCTACCCCTAACCCTAATCCGAACCCTAACCCTAACCCTAACCCTAACCCGAACCCTAACCCTAAACAGAACCGTAACCATAACCCTAACCCTAACCCGAACCCTAACGCTAACCCTCACCCTAACCCGAACCCTAACCCTAACCCTAACCCTAACACGAACCCTAACCCGAACCCTAACCCTAACCCTAACCCGAACCCTAACCCTAACCCTAACCCTAACCCGAAACCTAACCGTAACCATAACCCTAACCCTAAACCTAACCCGAACCCTAACCCTAACCCTAAGCCTAAGCCTAACACGAACCCTAACCCGAACCTTAACCCTAACCCTAACTTGAACCCTAACACTAACCCTAACCCTAACCCTAACCCGAACCCTAACCCTAACCCTAACCCTTACCGGAACCCTAACCCTAATCCTAACCCGAACCCGAACACTAACACCTTACCCGAATCCTAACCCTAACCCGAACACTAACCCGAACCCTAACCCTAACCCTAACCCCGAACCCGAACCTTAAGCCTAACCCTAACCCTAACCCGAACCCTAACCCTAACCCTAAAACTAACCCTAACCCAAACCCTAAACCTAACCCTAACCCGAACCCTAACCCTAACCCTAACCCTAACCCTAACCCGAACGGTAACCCTAACCCTAACCCCTAACCCTAACCCTAACCCTAACCCGAACCCGAACCCTAACCCTAACCCTAACCCTAAACCTAACCCGTACCCGAACCCTAACCCGAACCCTACCCCTAACCCTAATCCGAACCCTAACCCTAACCCTAACCCTAACCCTAACCCTAACCCGAACCCTAACCCTAACCGGAACCCTAACCCTAACCCTAACCCTAACCCTAACCCGAAACCTAACCCGTACCCTAACCCTAACCCTAACCCTAACCCGAACCCTAACCCTAACCCTAACCCTAACGCGAACCCTAACCGTAACCTTAACCGGAACCCTAACACTAACCCTAACCCGAACCCGAACCATAACCCCTTACCCGAATCTTAAACCTAACCCGAACCCAAACCCGAACCCTAACCCTAACCCTAACCCCGAACCCGAACCCTAACCCTCACCCTAACCCGACACCTAACCCGAACCCTAACGCGAACCCTAACCCTAACCCTAACCCTAATCCTAACCCGAACCTTAACCCTAACCCTAACCCGAAACCTAACCCTAACATTAACCCTAACCCTAACCCTAAACCGAACCCTGACCCTAACCCTCACTCTGCCCCGAACCTTAACCCTAATCCTAACCCTAACCCGAACGCGAACCCTAACCCTAACCCTAACCGGAATCCTAACCCTAACCCGAACCCTAACCCTAACGCAAATCCTAACCCTAACCCGAACCCTAACCCGAACCCTAACCCGAACCCTAAGCCTAACCCGAACTCTAACCCTAACCCTAACCCGAAACCGAACCCTAACCCGAACCCTAACCCTAAACCTAACCCTAACCCGAAACCTAACCCTAACCCTAACCCTAACGCTAACCCGAACCTTAACCCTAACCCTACACCGAACCTTAACCCTAACCCTAACACTAACCCTAAACCTAACCCTAACCCGAACCCTAACCCTAACCCTTACCGTAACCCGAAACCTAACCCTAACCCTAACCCTAACCCGAACCCTAACCTGAACCCTAAACCTAAACCTAACACAAACCCTAACCCTAACCCTAAACCTAACCCTAACCCGAACCCTAACCCTAACCCTAACCCTAACCCTAACCCGAACACTAACCCTAACCCGAACCCTAACCCGAACCCTGACCCTAACCCTAACCCTAACCCTAAACCTAAACCGAAACTGAACGCTAACCCTAACCCTAACCGTAACCCGAACCCGAACCCTAACCCTAACCCGAACCCTAACCCTAACACTAACCCTAACCCTAACCCGAACCCTAACCCTAACCCGAAACCTAACCCGAACCCGAACCCTAACCCTAACACTAACCCTAATCCGAACCCGAACACTAACCCTAACCCTAACCTGAACCCTAACCCTAAACATAACCGGAACCCTAACCCTAACCCTACCCCGAACCCGAACCCTAACCCCTTACCCGAATCCTAACCCTAACCCGAACCCTAACCCGAACCCTAACCCTAACCCGAACCCTAACCCTAACACTAACCCTAACCCTAACCTGAACCCTGACCTAACCATAACCCTAAACCGAACCCTAACCCTAACCCTAACCCGACACCTAACCCAAACCCTAACGCGAACCCTAACCCTAAATCTAAAACTAACCCTATCCCGAACGTTAACCCTAACCCTACCCCGAACCCTAACCCTAACCCTAACCCTATCCCGAACCTTAACCCTAACCCTATCCCGAAACCTAACCCTAACCCTAAACCTAACCCGAACCCTAACCCTAAACCTAACCCTAACCCGAACCCTAACCTGAACCCTAACCCTAACCCTAACACGAACCCTAAGCCTAACCCTAACCCTAACCCGAACCCTAACCCTAACCTTAACCCTCACCCTAACCCGAACCCTAACCCTAACCCTAACCCGAACCCTAACCCTAACCCTAACCCTAACCCTAACCCGAATGGTAACCCTAACCCTAACCCCTAACCCTAACCCTAACCCTAACCCGAACCGGAACCCGAACCCTAAACCTAACCCTAACCCTAACCCTAACTCGAACCCGAACCCTAACCCGAACCCTACCCCTAACCCTAATCCGAACCCTAAACCTAACCCTAACCCTAACCCTAACCCGAACCCTAACCCTAACCAGAACCCTAACCCTAACCCTAACCCTAACCCGAACCCTAACCCTAACCCTCACCCTAACCCGAACCCTAACCCTAACCCTAACCCTAACACGAACCCTAACCCGAACCCTAACCCTAACCCTAACCCTAACCCGAAACCTAACCGTAACCATAACCCTAACCCTAACCCTAGCCCGAACCCTAACCCTAACCCTAACCCGAACCCTAACCTTAACCGTAACCCTAACCCTAACCCGAACCCTAACCCTAACCCTAAACAGAACCCTAAACCTAACCCTAACCCGAAACCTAACCCTAACCCGAACCCTAACCCTAACCCTAACCCTAAGCCTAACACCAACCCTAACCCGAACCCTAACCCTAACCCTAACTTGAACCCTAACACTAACCCTAACCCTAACCCTAACCCGAACCCTAACCCTAACCCTAACCCTAACCGGAACCCTAACCCTAATCCTAACCCGAACCCGAACCCTAACACCTTACCCGAATCCTAACCCTAACCCGAACCCTAACCCGAACCCTAACCCTAACCCTAACCCCGAACCCGAACCGTAACCGTAACCCTAACCCTAAGCCGAACCCTAACCCTAACCCTAACCCTAAACCTAACCCTAACCCGAACCCTAAACCTAACCCTAACCCGAACCCTAACCCTAACCCTAACCCTAACCCTAACCCTAACCCTAACCCGAACGGTAACCCTAACCCTAACCCCTAAGCCTAACCCTAACCCTAACCCTAACACGAACCCTAACCCTAACCCTAACCCTAAACCTAACCCGTACCCGAACCCTAACCCGAACCCTACCCCTAACCCTAATCCGAACCCTAACCCTAACCCTAACCCTAACCCTAACCCGAACCCTAACCCTAACCGGAACCCTAACCCTAACCCTAACCCTAACCCTAACCCGAAACCTAACCCGAACCCTAACACTAACCCTAACCCTAACCCGAACCCTAACCCTAACCCTAACCCTAACGCGAACCCTAACCGTAACCTTAACCGGAACCCTAACACTAACCCTAACCCGAACCCGAACCATAACCCCTTACCCGAATCCTAAACCTAACCCGAAAACTAACCCGAACCCTAACCCTAACCCTAACCCCGAACCCGAACCCTAACCCTAACCCTAACCCGACCCCTAACCCGAACCCTAACGCGAAACCTAACCCTAACCCTAACCCTAATCCTAACCCGAACCTTAACCCTAACCCTAACCCGAAATCTAACCCTAACATTAACCCTAACCCTAACCCTAAACCGAACCCTAACCGTAACCCTCACTCTGCCCCGAACCTTAACCCTAATCCTAACCCTAACCCGAACCCTAACCCGAACCCTAACCCTAACCCTAACCCGAACCCTAACCCTAACCCTAACCCTAACCCGAACCCTAACCCTAACCATAACCCTAACCCTAACCCTAACCCGAACCCTAACCCTAACACTAACCCGAACCCTAACCCTAACCCGAACCCTAACCCTAACCGAACCCTAATCCTAACCCGAACCCTAACCCTAACCCTAACCCCTAACACTAACCCTAACCCTAACCCTAACCCTAACCCTAACCCGAACCCGAACCCTAACCCGAACCCTACACCTAACACTAATCCGAACCCTAACACTAACCTTAATCCTAACCCTAACCCTAACCCGAAACCGAAACCTAACCCTAACCCTAACCCTAACCCTAACCCTAACCCGAACCCTAACCCTAACCCGAACACTAACCCCTACCCCTAACACTAACCCTAACCCTAACACGAACCCTAACCATAACCCTACCTCCTAACCCTAACACTAACACTAAACCGAACCCTAACCCTAACCCGAACCCTAACCCTAACCCGAACACTAACCCGAACCCTAACCCTAACCTGAACCCGAACCCTAACCCTAACCCTCACCCGAACACAACCCGAACCCTAACCCTAACCGTAACCCGAACACTAACCCTACCCTAACCCTAACCCGAACCCTAACCCTACCCCTAAACCTAACACTAACCCGAACCCTAACCCTAACCCTAACCCGAACCCTAACCCTAACCCTAACCCTAACCCTAACCCGAACCCTAACCCTAACCCTAACCCCTAACCCTAAACCTAACCCTAACCGTAACCCGAACCCTAACCCTACCCTAACCCTAACACTAACCCGAACACGAACCCTAACCCGTACCGTACCCCTAACCCTAATCCGAACCCTAACCCTAACCCTAACCCTAAACCGAACCCGAACCCTAACCCTAACCCGAACCCGAACCCTAACCCTAACCCGAACCCTAACCCTATCCCGAACCCTAACCCGAAACCGAACCCTAACCCTAACCCTAAACGTAACCCGAACCCAAACCCTAACCCTAACCCGAACCCTAATCCTAACACTAACCCTAACCCTAACCCGAACCCTAACCCTAACGCGAACCCTAACCCTAACCCGAAATCTAACCCAAACTCTAACCCTAACCCGAACCTTAACCCTAACCCTAACCCGAACCTTAACCCTAACCCTAACCCTAACCCTAAACCTAACCCTAACCCGAACACTAACCCTAACCCTAACCCTAACCCTAACCCGAACCCTAACCCTAACCTAACCCTAACCCGAACCCTAACCTGAACCCTAACCCTAACCCTCACCCGAACCCTAACCCTAAACCTAACCCTAACCCGAACCCTAAACCTAACCCTAACCCTAACCCTAACCCTAACCCGAACCCTAACCCTAACCCTAACCCGAACCCTAACCCTAATCCTAACCCTAACCCGAACGGTAACACTAACCTTAACCCCTAACCCTAACCCTAATCCTAACCCTAACCCGAACCCTAACCCTAACCCTATCCCTAACCCTAACCCGAACCCGAACCCTAACCAGAACCCTACCCCTAACCCTAATCCGAACCCTAACCCTAACCCTAACCCTAACCCGAACCCGAAACCTAACCCTAACCCGAAAACTAACCCTTACCCTAACCCTAACCCTAACCCGAACCCTAACCCGAAACCTAACCCTAACCCTAACCCGAACCCTAAACCTAACCCTAACCCGAACCCTAACCCTAACCTTAACCGGAACCCTAACCCTAACCCTAACCCGAAACCTAACCCTAACCCTAACCCTAACCCTAACCGGAACCCTAACCCTAAACCTAACCCGAACCCTAACCCTAACCCTAACCTGAACCCTAACCCTAACCTTAACCGGAACCCTAACAATAACCCTAACCCGAACCCGAACCATAACCACTTACCCGAATCCTAACCCTAACCCTAACCCGATCCCGAACCCTAACCCTAACCCGAACCCGAACCCTAACCCTAACCCTAACCCAAACCCTAACACTAAACCGAACCCTAACCCTAACCCTAACCCGAACCCTAACACTAACCCTAACCCGACCCCTAAACCGAACCCTAACGCGAACCCTAACCCTAACCCTAACCCTAATCCTAACCCGAACCTTAACCCTAACCCTAACCCGAAACCTAACCCTAACATTAACCCTAACCCTAACCCTAAACCGAACCCTAACCCTAACCCGAACCCTAACCCTAACCCTAACCCGAAAACTAACCCTTACCCTAACCCTAACCCTAACCCGAACCCTAACCCGAAACCTAACCCTAACCCTAACCCGAACCCTAACCCTAACCCTAACCCGAACCCTAACCCTAACCTTAACCGGAACCCTAACCCTAATCCTAACCCGAAACCTAACCCTAACCCTAACCCTAACCCTAACCTGAACCCTAACCCGAACCCTAACCCTAACCCTAACCCGAACCCTAACCCTAACCCTAACCCTAACCTGAACCGTAACCCTAACCTTAACCGGAACCCTAACAATAACCCTAATCCGAAACCTAACCCTAACCCTAACCCTAACACTAACCCGAACCCGAACCCTAACCCTAACCCGAAAACTAACCCTTACGCTAACCCTAACCCTAACCCGAACCCTAACCCGAAACCTAACCCTAACCCTAACCCGATCCCTAAGCCTAACCCTAACCCGAACCCTAACCCTAACCTTAACCGGAACCCTAACCCTAACCCTAACCCGAAACCTAACCCTAACCCTAACCGTAACCCGAACCCTAAACCTAACCATAACCCTAACCCTAACCCTAACCCGAACCCTACCCTAACCCTAACCCCTAACGCTAACCGTAACCCTAACCCGAACCGTAACCCTAAACCTAAACCTAACCCTAACCCGAACCCGAACCCTAACCCGAGCCCTGACCCTAACCCTAACCCTAACCCTAACACTAACACTAACCCGAAACCGAACCCTAACCCTAACCCTAACCGTAACCCGAACCCGAACCCTAACCCTAACCCGAACCCTAACCCTAACACTAACCCTAACCCTAACCCGAACCCTAACCCTAACCCGAACACTAACCCTAACCCGAAACCTAACCCAAACTCTAACCCTAACCCGAACCCGACCCTAACCCTAACCCGAAACCTAACCCTAACCCGAACCCTAACCCTAAACCTAACCCGAAACCTAACCCTAACCCGAACCTGAACCCTAACCCTAACCCTAACCCGAACACTAAACCTAACCCTAACCCGAACCCTAACCCGATCCCTAACCCTAACCCTAACCTGAACACTAACCCCTAACCCTAACCCGAACCCGAACCCTAACCCGAACCCTAACCCTAACCATAACCCTAACCCTAACCCGAACCCTAACCCTAAACCTAACACTAACCCTAACCCTAACCCTAACCCTAAACCTTACCCGAAAGGTAACCCTAACACTAACCCCTAACCCTAAACCTAAACCTAACCCTAACCCGAACCCTAACCCTAACCCTAACCCTAACCCGAAACCGAACCCTAACCCGAACCCTACCCCTACCCCTAATCCGAACCCTAACCCTAACCCTAACCCTAACCCTAAACCGAACCCTAACCCGAACACTAACCCTAACCCTAACCCGAACCCTAACCCTAAACCTAACCCTAACCCTAAACAGAACCCTAACCCTAACCTTAACCGGAACCCTAAACCTAACCCTAACCCGAACCCGAACTCTAACCCCTTACCCGAATCCTAAACCTAACCCGAACCCTAACCCGATCCCTAAACATAACCCTAACCCCGAACCCGAACCCTAACCCTAAACCTAACCCTAACCCGAACCCTAACCCGAACCCTAACCCTAACCCGAACCCGAACCCTAACCCTAACCCGAACCCGAACCCTAACCCTAACACTAACCCGAACCCTAACCCTAACTTGAACCCTAACCCTAACCCTAACCCGAACCCGAACCCTAACCCTAACCCTAAGCCGACCCCTAACCTGAACCCTAACCCTGACCCGAAACCTAACCCTAACCCTAACCCTAAACCTAACCCTAAACCAAACCCTAAACCTAACCCTAACCAAACCCGAACCCTAACCCTAACCCTAACCCTAACCCTAACCCAAACCCTAACCCCTTACCCGAAACCTAACCCTAACCCGAACCCTAACCCGAACCCTAACCCTAACCCTAACCCCGAACCCGAACCCTAACTCTAAACCTAACCCTAACCCGAACCCTAACCCTAACCCTAACCCTAATCCTAACCCTAACCCGAACCCTAAACCTAACCCTAACCCGAACCCTAACCCTAACCCTAACCCTAACCCTAACCCTAACACGAACGGTAACCCTAACCCTAACACCTAACCCCTTACCCTAACCCTAACCCTAACCCGAACCAAACCCTAACCCTAACCCTAATCCTAACCCGTACCCGAACCCTAACCCGAACCCTACCCCTAACCCTAATCCGAACCCTAACCCTAACCCTAACCCTAACCCTAACCCGAACCCTAACCCTAACCGGAACACTAACCCTAACCCTAACCCTAACCCTAACCCGAACCCTAACCCGAACCCTAACCCTAACCCTAACCCGAACCCTAACCCTAACCCTAACCCTAACCCGAACCCTAACCCTAACCTTAACCGGAACCCTAACACTAACCCTAACACGAACCCGAACCATAACCCCTTACCCGAATCCTAACCCTACCCCGAACCCTAACCCGAACCCTAACCCTAACCCTAACACCGAACCCGAACCCTAACCCTAACCCTAACCCGAACCCTAACCCGATCCCTAACCATAACCCTAACCCCGAACCCGAACCCTAACCCTAAACCTAACCCTAACCCGAACCCTAACCCGAACCCTAACCCTAACTTGAACCCTAACCCTAACCCTAACCCGAACCCTAACCCTAACCCTAAACCGACCCCTAACCCCGAACCCTAACCCTAACCCGAACCCTAACCCTAACCCTAACCCTAACCCTAACCAAAACCAAACCCTAAACCTAACCCTAACCCAAACCCGAACCCTAACCCTAACCCTAACCCTAACCCTAACCCGAACCCTAACCCCTTACCCGAAACCTAACCCTAACCCGAACCCTAACCCAAACCCTAACCCTAACCCTAACCCCGAACCCGAACCCTAACCCAAACCCTAACCCTAACCCGAACCCTAACCCTAACCATAACCCTAATCCTAACCCTAACCCGAACCCTAAACCTAACCCTAACCCGAACCCTAACCCTAACCCTAACCCTAACCCTAACCCGAACGGTAACCCTAACCCTAACCCCTAAACCTAACCCTAACCCTAACCCTAACCCGAACCCTAACCCTAACCCTAACCCTAATCCTAACCCGTACCCGAACCCTAACCCGAACCCTACCCCTAACCCTAATCCGAACCCTAACCCTAACCCTAACCCTAACCCGAACCCTAACCCTAACCGGAACCCTAACCCTAACCCTAACCCTAACCCTAACCCGAACCCTAACCCGAACCCGAACCCTAACCCTAACCCGAACCCTAACCCTAACCCTAACCCTAACCCGAACCCTAACCCTAACCTTAACCGGAACCCTAACACTAACCCTAACCCGAACCCGAACCATAACCCCTTACCCGAATCCTAACCCTAACCCGAACCCTAACCCGAACCCTAACCCTAAACCTAACCCCGATCCCGAACCCTAACCCTAAACCGAACCCGATCCCTAACCCTAACCCTAACCCAAACCCTAACACTAACCCGAACCCTAACCCTAACCCTAACCCTAACCCGAACCCTAACCCTAACCCTAACCCGACCCCTAACCCGAACCCTAACGCGAACCCTAACCCTAACCCTAACCCTAATCCTAACCCGAATCTTAACCCTAACCCTAACCCGAAAACTAACCCTAATATTAACCCTAACCATAACCCTAAACCGAACCCTAAACCTAACCCTCACCCTGCCCCGAACCCTAACCCTAATCCTAACCCTAACCCGAACCCTAACCCGAACCCTAACCCTAACCCTAACCCGAACCCTAAACCTAACCATAACCCTAACCCTAACCCTAACCCGAACCCTAACCATAACACTAACCCGAACCCTAACCCTAACCCGAACCCTAACCCTAACCGTAACCCTAACCCTAACCCGAACCCTAACCCTAACCCTAACCCCTAACACTAACCCTAACCATAACCCTAACCCTAACCCGAACCCGAGCCCGAACCCTAACCCGAACCCTACACCTAACACTAATCCGAACCCTAACCCTAACCTTAATCCTAACCCTAACCCTAACCCGAACCCGAATCCTAACCCTAACCCTAACCCTAACCCTAACCCGAAACCTAACCCTAACCCGAACCCTAACCCCTAACCCTAACCCTAACCCTAACCCTAACCCTAACCCGAACCCTAACCCTAACCCTACCTCCTAACCCTAACACTAACCCTAAACCGAACCCTAACTCTAACCCGAACCCTAACCCTAACCCGAACACTAACACGAACCCTAACCCTAACCTGAACCCGAACCCAAACCCTAACCCTAACCCGAACCCAACCTGAACCCTAAACCTAACCCTAACCCGAACCCTAATCCTAACACTAACCCTAACCCTAACCCGAACCCTAACCCTAACGCGAACCCTAACCCTAACCCGAAATCTAACCCAAACTCTAACCCTAACCCGAACCTTAACCCTAACCCTAACCCGAACCTTAACCCTAACCCTAACCCTAACCCTAAACCTAACCCTAACCCGAACACTAACCCTAACCCTAACCCTAACCCTAACCCGAACCCTAACCCTAACCTAACCCTAACCCGAACCCTAACCTGAACCCTAACCCTAACCCTCACCCGAACCCTAACCCTAAACCTAACCCTAACCGAACCCTAAACCTAACCCTAACCCTAACCCTAACCCTAACCCGAACCCTAACCCTAACCCTAACCCGAACCCTAACCCTAATCCTAACCCTAACCCGAACGGTAACACTAACCTTAACCCCTAACCCTAACCCTAATCCTAACCCTAACCCGAACCCTAACCCTAACCCTATCCCTAACCCTAACCCGAACCCGAACCCTAACCAGAACCCTACCCCTAACCCTAATCCGAACCCTAACCCTAACCCTAACCCTAACCCGAACCCGAAACCTAACCCTAACCCGAAAACTAACCCTTACCCTAACCCTAACCCTAACCCGAACCCTAACCCGAAACCTAACCCTAACCCTAACCCGAACCCTAAACCTAACCCTAACCCGAACCCTAACCCTAACCTTAACCGGAACCCTAACCCTAACCCTAACCCGAAACCTAACCCTAACCCTAACCCTAACCCTAACCGGAACCCTAACCCTAAACCTAACCCGAACCCTAACCCTAACCCTAACCTGAACCCTAACCCTAACCTTAACCGGAACCCTAACAATAACCCTAACCCGAACCCGAACCATAACCATTTACCCGAATCCTAACCCTAACCCTAACCCGATCCCGAACCCTAACCCTAACCCGAACCCGAACCCTAACCCTAACCCTAACCCAAACCCTAACACTAAACCGAACCCTAACCCTAACCCTAACCCGAACCCTAACACTAACCCTAACCCGACCCCTAAACCGAACCCTAACGCGAACCCTAACCCTAACCCTAACCCTAATCCTAACCCGAACCTTAACCCTAACCCTAACCCGAAACCTAACCCTAACATTAACCCTAACCCTAACCCTAAACCGAACCCTAACCCTAACCCGAACCCTAACCCTAACCCTAACCCGAAAACTAACCCTTACCCTAACCCTAACCCTAACCCGAACCCTAACCCGAAACCTAACCCTAACCCTAACCCGAACCCTAACCCTAACCCTAACCCGAACCCTAACCCTAACCTTAACCGGAACCCTAACCCTAATCCTAACCCGAAACCTAACCCTAACCCTAACCCTAACCCTAACCTGAACCCTAACCCGAACCCTAACCCTAACCCTAACCCGAACCCTAACCCTAACCCTAACCCTAACCTGAACCCTAACCCTAACCTTAACCGGAACCCTAACAATAACCCTAATCCGAAACCTAAACCTAACCCTAACCCTAACCCTAACCCGAACCCGAACCCTAACCCTAACCCGAAAACTAACCCTTACGCTAACACTAACCCTAACCCGAACCCTAACCCGAAACCTAACCCTAACCCTAACCCGATCCCTAAGCCTAACCCTAACCCGAACCCTAACCCTAACCTTAACCGGAACCCTAACCCTAACCCTAACCCGAAACCTAACCCTAACCCTAACCGTAACCCGAACCCTAAACCTAACCATAACCCTAACCCTAACCCTAACCCGAACCCTACCCTAACCCTAACCCCTAACGCTAACCGTAACCCTAACCCGAACCGTAACCCTAAACCTAAACCTAACCCTAACCCGAACCCGAACCCTAACCCGAGCCCTGACCCTAACCCTAACCCTAACCCTAACACTAACACTAACCCGAAACCGAACCCTAACCCTAACCCTAACCGTAACCCGAACCCGAACCCTAACCCTAACCCGAACCCTAACCCTAACACTAACCCTAACCCTAACCCGAACCCTAACCCTAACCCGAACACTAACCCTAACCCGAAACCTAACCCAAACTCTAACCCTAACCCGAACCCGACCCTAACCCTAACCCGAAACCTAACCCTAACCCGAACCCTAACCCTAAAACTAACCCGAAACCTAACCCTAACCCGAACCTGAACCCTAACCCTAACCCTAACCCGAACACTAACCCTAACCCTAACCCGAACCCTAACCCGATCCCTAACCCTAACCCTAACCTGAACACTAACCCCTAACCCTAACCCGAACCCGAACCCTAACCCGAACCCTAACCCTAACCATAACCCTAACCCTAACCCGAACCCTAACCCTAAACCTAACACTAACCCTAACCCTAACCCTAACCCTAACCCTTACCCGAAAGGTAACCCTAACCCTAACCCCTAACCCTAAACCTAAACCTAACCCTAACCCGAACCCTAACCCTAACCCTAACCCTAACCCTAACCCGAAACCGAACCCTAACCCGAACCCTACCCCTACCCCTAATCCGAACCCTAACCCTAACCCTAACCCTAACCCTAAACCGAACCCTAACCCGAACACTAACCCTAACCCTAACCCGAACCCTAACCCTAAACCTAACCCTAACCCTAAACAGAACCCTAACCCTAACCTTAACCGGAACCCTAAACCTAACCCTAACCCGAACCCGAAATCTAACCCCTTACCCGAATCCTAAACCTAACCCGAACCCGAACCCTAACCCTAACCCGAACCCGAACCCTAACCCTAAACCTAACCCTAACCCGAACCCTAACCCGAACCCAAACCCTAACCCGAACCCGAACCCTAACCCTAACCCGAACCCGAACCCTAACCCTAACACTAACCCGAACCCTAACCCTAACTTGAACCCTAACCCTAACCCTAACCCGAACCCGAACCCTAACCCTAACCCTAACCCGACCCCTAACCTGAACCCTAACCCTAACCCGAAACCTAACCCTAACCCTAACCCTAAACCTAACCCTAAACCAAACCCTAAACCTAACCCTAACCAAACCCGAACCCTAACCCTAACCCTAACCCTAACCCTAACCCTAACCCGAACCCTAACCCCTTACCCGAAACCTAACCCTAACCCGAACCCTAACCCGAACCCTAACCCTAACCCTAACCCCGAACCCGAACCCTAACCCTAACCCTAACCCTAACCCGAACCCTAACCCTAACCCTAACCCTAATCCTAACCCTAACCCGAACCCTAAACCTAACCCTAACCCGAACCCTAACCCTAACCCTAACCCTAACCCTAACCCTAACACGAACGGTAACCCTAACCCTAACACCTAACCCCTTACCCTAACCCTAACCCTAACCCGAACCAAACCCTAACCCTAACCCTAATCCTAACCCGTACCCGAACCCTAACCCGAACCCTACCCCTAACCCTAATCCGAACCCTAACCCTAACCCTAACCCTAACCCTAACCCGAACCCTAACCCTAACCGGAACACTAACCCTAACCCTAACCCTAACCCTAACCCGAACCCTAACCCGAACCCTAACCCTAACCCTAACCCGAACCCTAACCCTAACCCTAACCCTAACCCGAACCCTAACCCTAACCTTAACCGGAACCCTAACACTAACCCTAACACGAACCCGAACCATAACCCCTTACCCGAATCCTAACCCTACCCCGAACCCTAACCCGAACCCTAACCCTAACCCTAACACCGAACCCGAACCCTAACCCTAACCCTAACCCGAACCCTAACCCGATCCCTAACCATAACCCTAACCCCGAACCCGAACCCTAACCCTAAACCTAACCCTAACCCGAACCCTAACCCGAACCCTAAACCTAACTTGAACCCTAACCCTAACCCTAACCCGAACCCTAACCCTAACCCTAAACCGACCCCTAACCCGAACCCTAACCCTAACCCGAACCCTAACCCTAACCCTAACCCTAACCCTAACCCAAAACCAAACCCTAAACCTAACCCTAACCCAAACCCGAACCCTAACCCTAACCCTAACCCTAACCCTAACCCGAACCCTAACCCCTTACCCGAAACCTAACCCTAACCCGAACCCTAACCCAAACCCTAACCCTAACCCTAACCCCGAACCCGAACCCTAACCCAAACCCTAACCCTAACCCGAACCCTAACCCTAACCCTAACCCTAATCCTAACCCTAACCCGAACCCTAAACCTAACCCTAACCCGAACCCTAACCCTAACCCTAACCCTAACCCTAACCCTAACACGAACGGTAACCCTAACCCTAACACCTAACCCCTTACCCTAACCCTAACCCTAACCCGAACCAAACCCTAACCCTAACCCTAATCCTAACCCGTACCCGAACCCTAACCCGAACCCTACCCCTAACCCTAATCCGAACCCTAACCCTAACCCTAACCCTAACCCTAACCCGAACCCTAACCCTAACCGGAACACTAACCCTAACCCTAACCCTAACCCGAACCCGAACCCTAACCCGAACCCTAACCCTAACCCTAACCCGAACCCTAACCCTAACCCTAACCCGAACCCTAACCCTAACCTTAACCGGAACCCTAACACTAACCCTAACACGAACCCGAACCATAACCCCTTACCCGAATCCTAACCCTACCCCGAACCCTAACCCGAACCCTAACCCTAACCCTAACACCGAACCCGAACCCTAACCCTAACCCTAACCCGAACCCTAACCCGATCCCTAACCATAACCCTAACCCAGAACCCGAACCCTAACCCTAAACCTAACCCTAACCCGAACCCTAACCCGAACCCTAACCCTAACTTGAACCCTAACCCTAACCCTAACCCGAACCCTAACCCTAACCCTAAACCGACCCCTAACCCGAACCCTAACCCTAACCCGAACCCTAACCCTAACCCTAACCCTAACCCTAACCCAAAACCAAA